>OZ020305.1:69344940-69618461 GCA_963971305.1 Arcuatula senhousia | reverse complement strand
TGCCTTCTCTGCATCCAGGGTTGTGATTGCGACATACATGTGGAGATCATTAAATTGTCTCGTTAGTTCCTTCTGATACGATAATGGCTGCTTTGATTGGGGATGTTTTTTTCCGTAAAACCTCGTTGCTGTGGGTTTTGGATCTTTCTTACTGTTGGCTCAATTATAGATGTAACCGAGATTCCTCTATAGTTTCCTAGGATTTTGGGGTCTTTTTCTTTAAGTAAGTATACCAGTTTTCAAAATTTCTGGGATGATCATTTCGCTCAGGGCGGTATTTAGTAGCCAGGTGACGTATTTAGTAATAAGGTTGCCACCTCTTTTTCAGGTGTTCCGCTGTCATTCCATTATGATCAGGGGGTTTACCATTCACAAGACTTTGGATGACTTCGTCTACCTGTTTTTTAGTTACCACTGTTACTCAGTCTTTTTCGTAGTTTGGGGTCCTTGATTAACTGCTCAATCAAGACGCATTCCAGGTCGTTAGTGCTAAGAGTTTTCTTCGTTAGTGTCGTTCATCAGAGTGACACGGCTATCCTTGTTTGTCTTTGTTATTTAGAGTTTTGATACTCATCTGTCTCTGGCAGTATTACTTGAGATTCCAGTCTCGGGTATTTCTCTCCGTCATTTATAAGGAAACACTATAGAAATGCTCATTATCATACAGTGGTTTTGGTGAATTTTCAAACTCCTGGGGGCTCTGTATTTAGACATAAAGACACACTAAAGACATTTGTTAACAAAATATAGACTTATGTTGAAGACTGCTGGCTGTTTTCCATTGTGAGGTTTAAATTGTCGTTTCTTTAATGTTGGTTGTGTCGCGTACACTTATTCCACATCTCTTTATCGTTTATTAGTAGCCATTCTTTAAGAATTGAAACTGGAAGACATGAGCCTCTACCAAATGAAGAAAGGCTATGCTAATTTTGTAATTTAAATTTAGTTGAAAATTAAACACACAGTCACTTTCTACTGGAATGTCCTCTCTATGAAAACATTAGAAAAGATATTATAAATTATACTAAAAATTATCCAAATTTATTAGATATTGGTAAAGAAGATCTATTTATATGGATTACGAATAATGATAACAGCTATTTTTTATCTTTACTGTGTGACTATATTGAGAGGGCTTTAAAACTTAGAAAAAAATAACCTACGGCATGTATATTCATATATATCTTGTATGTGTGATCTGGTCTATTATTCTATTCTATTCTATTCTATTCTATTCTATTCTATTCTATTCTATTCTATTCTATTCTATTCTATTCTATTCTATTCTATTCTATTCTATTCTATTCTATTCTATTCTATTCTATTCCATCACAGACCTGTATATTAAATACTGTATATTCTAATATACAGGTCTACGATTCTATTCTATTGCCTCTATTCTATTCTATTGCCTCTATTCTATTCTATTCTATTCTATTCTATTCTATTCTATTCTATTCTATTCTATTCTATTCTATTCTATTCTATTCTATTCTATTCTATTCTATTCTATTCTATTCTAAAAGTATGACCTGGTATTATTTCGAACGCATCTATAAAGTGCTCAAGCATTGAATTAACCCTGAATTTCCGGGAAAAAATAAAAACAAACACCATGTGTTGAAAATTTCAATTTACTAAATTTGTTGTGATATCTCATGCATTTGTAAGCTTACACATATGTACAGATATGTATAACAACGTACTGAACAAATTCTTATCACTTTATTTTAGATTATTGAATGGAAAGAAATACTCAAATTTTTATTGGCTAGAAGAAAATGTGTTGCATCTTAGAAATGAATATATACTAATGGTAAAAAGAAACTGTGCATCACTTTGAAAAATCACAAATTCAAAATTTTATTGAGTATTTGATACATTTTATCAAAAAAGTATTGCAAAATCATTTTTCTCAAGATCTGGACAAAAAAAATCATTTTATACCCCTAAGGGACAGACCATTTAACTTGGAGGGGGGGGCCTTGGTTTTTTGTTTTGGTCAGAAAAATGTTTTCCGCACAGAGCGCGGACAAAATATTTATTTTTCCAAGGTGTCGCGACAGAATATTTTTTTCATTCTTATCATTATTTTTTATGGCAGAAATCCTTCTCCAGAATATTTTTTTTCTTACCCTCTGCTGCCAAAATATTTTTTTCATCAAAAATAATTTTCAGAATATTTTTTTAGGAAAAAACCAAGGCCCCCCCTTCAAGTTAAATGGTCGGTCCCTAAAGATGTTCTGTTTGCAGTTTAAAATCAGGTAGTGTCAATTTGAAATTCACAAAATCACACTTTTGAAACAATACACATTTTTGAAATAAAGTTTTCTTAGCTGATTTTCACCAAAAACGTTACCCCTTTTAGTGGTTGAAAGTTAACAGGTTAAATTTTGAGTGAAAATTTAGATTTTTCATTAATTTTTGGGTTTAAAAAGTGTTTTTTTGAATCTCAGAAACTGGAATTATTTTTTTCTCGGATTTTTACCCAAAAATGATCTGCATGGCCCACTCGACATTCAGTGAAAATTTCAACTCAATAACTGTATTTTTTACGATTTTCTGATTAAGAGAAATGTGGGCACAATTGATTTCCTATAGACATGCACAGTTTCTTTTTTCCATGAGTATATATTTTAAAGCTTTCTTAGATTGCATGCTATCCCATCTTTGCAATCTTTTAATTACTCCTAATTATTAGGGGATAAACATGATAAAATTAGAAAAATCTTTCAGATGTTGTTAATTAGCATGATTAGTAAGATATTTAATAATAAATAAAAAAATCTTGAAATTTTTAACAGTCCTTTTAAGCTTTAAAAATATAAATTGTTAATAAAAACTTTTATTAAAGCTACACAGTGGGATTTTTGCAGAATTTAACAAAAAATTGTCTTTAACAATCATTTGCTTCCCGAGTTGTATTATGCAAATTAGATGCATAGGACCCAAATTTGAACTCACTCAGAAGTGCCCGCGCAAGCCCATCTAAAAATTTATTACTTTAAGAAATGGATGTAAACTAACGTGGTCTGAAAAGGTAATGTTCTGCATATGGCTTTTGTAACTGTTTGTTTTGCTTTTTCCTTACCCCGTTCCCCTTTAAAATGATATCAATATCAAAAGAAAGAGGTTTAGAACAACCCCCCCCCCCCCCCCCCCAACTGAGAATCTTATGTCATTGAATTTATCAAGTTTGATTAATTAGGCCCGGTTAATATATAGCACGATAAAAGGAAAACAGGTACCTGTGTGTTGTTATTATTTACATGTTAAACACTTTTTAGTCAGTATTTCTTAATAGCGGAAAGGTTTTACTTGGCAAATAAAGAAGATATATAAAATTATATTAAACCCAGAGCTTTACATGCTCTTACTTCAAAATACATTTTTGTTTGTTTTGATATGTTTGGTAAAATTTGGAATGTTGTTCACGAAAGTTAAAATAAGTGGCCATTGGTATCAAACTTCTTTCAAAATTCAGCTAAATTTCTAGCCAGTAAACATTGGTACACGCACATTATCAAAATTTTCGTCTTCATTTTTTCTAATTTTATGATTATGCAACAGTAAAGTGATTATTTTTACATTGCAATTTTTCCCCCAAAACTGCTTTATTATTACTTTAATAGGTGTTAATTGTGTGACAATGAATCTTATTAAAAAAAATCTCAAACACTAATTCAATGAGTGATAAGCACAGCGTGGTAATACAGTCACCGAGGACAGTGGCGAAAGAACCATACTTTTGCAAGGGGAAAAAAACGGGCCTAAAATCACACCTTTCCTGTTGCATTTAGCTCTGATAAGTGATCGACAACAGGCTAGGTGGTCCAGTTAACTCAAATTGTCCCTACTTAAATTTTTTTATTGAGAGTTGAAAAAAAAGATGTTATTTTATTAATTTCATTATTTTACAGGTTTTATGGTAAATTCACAGGGAAAACTAATTACATGTACCTCCTATCTACTAGATTCAAAATTGGCAAGTCAGAAAATTGCAAACAAACAATATTTTAATTTAGGCCTAACAGTAATATAAGAATGGCAATGTATACAAGTCATGAAAAATCAAATTAAAATCAGGGTAGGAAATTTGCTGTAAAAGTAACAGGCCCTGAATTAAAAATTCAACTTCTTTTACTAAATATAGCCAGTCTATTTTCATGCAGCCTAAAAGATACCAGTCCAGGCTGGTTGTCAGGTTACATTTCCAACTCTGTAATAATTCCATGGGAAGGTCAATTTGGGTCGATGTGGCGAGATCATTAGTGACAATGTGATTTTATTTCCTGCCATTTTTCTGTGCATGTGCAGACTTTTTCAAAACCTTCCGAAAATCCAAATGAGGGCATATTTTGGGTATTGTCCAAATTGGCAGACTCTGTATATTAACGAGGTTTGCTTTGAGAAAGACATTGCCTAAAAAGCTCATGCAGCCGTAGATACAAAAATTAAAGCCATATTCTTAGATTTAATGTCATTCCATTGTGAAATCATAATCATTTGCAAACAATTTGGTTGATGTTAAAGAAGAACTAATTAGATGCTTTGGATCATTGAAACTAGATAATTTGGGATGATGTGTTACTATTTTCTACGGTTTTTCTGTGTGTGCTGAAATTTATTTATTTTTTTTAAATTTATAAAAAAAAAACCGAGAAATCTAAATAATTTGGGGCAGAGCGCTTTTTCTTACAAAGTATTTTGAGTCTAATGCAATTTGGCAGACATTCAACTTTTAAGAGCTTACTATGCTCGCATATTAGCAGATTTGTTGATACATGTACATGTAATTTGTTGATTGTGTGGTGCCCAATCAACAATGCTTCAGTCAATCACTTTTTTTTTTGCTTGTCTTTATAGGTCTCCATATTGCAGCCCAGATTGAACACACAAACAAAAAACCCCAAACAACATATGTGCATCTGTGTATCAGTCAGGGAGATCATCAAAAACAGTTATAATTTTTTTATAACCATTCTAGGTTACTTATTCAAATTTGAGTTACTTCCCTTGATTTTTTTAAAAATGTAACCAGTTTCAGTTATTTTTCTATTTTCTTGCTTAAAATGACTAATTTTACAAAAGTGTAAAATTTTCTTTTAATTCTAATCTTAAATCTAAAGTTTTGATCTTAATTGATAGAATATCAATGACTTTACAAGGTTTATCTATTGGAAATCATTATCTAAGCACTGGTGCTGTGATAATGACATTTTAATTTCCCATGGGCATCATCTTTGAGAGGCTTGCGTACCAATAAGATAAGCTTGCAATTTCAAACTCATAGCTGAACTACACAGTTTAAAGTTCAATTAATGCAGAAAAAATTAAGCCTAGTGGGGGAAAATACACTAACTATGAAAATTTGTAGGTTTGAAAGTGATCAATTTAACAAAAGTAACTGAAAATGGTTATCTTTTTAAATTCAGATAACCTAAATCAGTTATAAAAATTATAACTTATTTTGATGATCTCCCTGACTGGTGTATGATGTTTCAGGAAAAGAAAAACAATGAGAGGAAATAAGTTTTCGTGGTGTTCCAGAAGATACCTTAAGAACCTTGCGCTTAAATCAAAAGACATAGAAAGGCCTTGTGGTCACCCTATAAGATGCATCAACAGTCATCACGATGCCCAGGGTACCCGTATGAATCCAATAAATATTCAAATGCTCTCAGAAAAACTACATGACCAGATATTTGGTAGATCTGATGTAGACCAGAAATCTCCAGTCATAACAGATAAAGATACTTTACAAAAGATACAGTATCATCTAGAAAGCCATGGACTGTGGAACAAAGAAAGCTCTATAATTCCTGATGTAGACCTGCAACTCCCTGAACTTCTAGACAGCGATATAAGCAACCATTTCACAAAACTAGGAGAAAAACAAACAGAGACTTACAGACAATTGGCTGAAGACTTAATAAAGAGCAATGTCCCAGATCCCCCAAAGACTTGGGTGATGGCTGCTGGCTGGACAAAGTATGATTCCAACACTGGGGAAACAGCAGCGGTAGATTTTCCAGAGGAGGATATCTATGTTTTTGATATAGAAACTTTAGTACAGGAAGGTCACTACCCTACTATGGCTACAGCTGTATCAACTAAATATTGGTAAGATATGCCAATCTTATAAATTAAATTATTTTGCATGCTTCGAACATTTGTTTGAAATTAAAGTTTTCTTTTTACCTCACCTGTAATAAGACCCAACCATCATAAAAAACTTTTGTAGATCCCCAGTTTGGAAACTTTTGTTCTCTAAAACCATTATTATAAAGGTTTGCCTAAAAAAATGTACTCTTGGTTTAAGGTTGTTTTTTTAAAATAATTTTTACATACAAACTTACAAAATGGCTTCCATTTCTAAAAGTAGAAAAAAAAGGTGTAAGACTACAGTTTTTGTCTTATAGCTCATTAAGCATTACATATAGAAAATTTGAAGTTTCTTAAGTAAAAGTTCATGAATAACCTTAAATTCCATGAATCAGTTAAAAATTTTCAATAGGGGACAATTTCTATATTTTTCCCTTATATATGTATTTTACAATTTACAATATATTTGCGACAGGTATTCTTGGTGTAGTGACAGAGTAATTCAAGACAAGTACAAACTAGCTAGCCAGATCTGGTTAGAGGACTTGATACCACTAGAGAGCACAACAGACCATCATGGTCCTGATAAAAGTAAATGGAGAGAGAAGGTGGTCATAGGACATAATGTAGGATTTGACAGATCATTTGTCAAGGAACAGTATTATATACAGGTAGATCTTGAATTTGTACCAAAAAAAATAATATGTAAAAACAACATTGTTTATACAGGTACCAATCCAATTTTGTCCCAAGTCAGACTTCATCAAATACATATACTGTAAACCGGGAAATTTTCGCGCCGTCTTATTTTCACAGTATGAGGACTGAATTTTAGTTCACAAAGTTTTAAATTCGCTCTGAAATGTTATTGTCCATAGACTACAATAGAAGACAAGTATATCATGTATATTGGCGCCGTTTAATTTTCGCGCTAGCAACATTATCGCGAAAATTTCACGGTTTACAGTATATATATATATTTTTTTAATTTACTCCACTATAATAATTTGTATTTTTCCTGTGTGTAGTTATGTAGCTTACATACAATTGTCATGATTGTGTCATGTGATTACTTTCAGAAATCCAAGCTGAGGTTTTTAGATACCATGTCACTGCACATAGCAGTTTGTGGTCAGACCAGCTTCCAAAGAATCCTATACCAGGCTACAAAGAAGGAAACTAACAGGAAGGATGTCAGGGAGTACCTACAGGGAAAACAGCAAAAACGGCTTATAGTAAATATAATATGTTAATGTCAGGGGGTACCTACAGGGAAAACAGCAGAAACGACTTATAGTAATTAAAGTATTTTATTAAAAAGATTTATGATAGCATCTGCAAAGGAAACAGCAGACATTTCTATGTGCCCGCTCCAGTTGGTATAAAGAAAACCAGAAAACTCTTACTTAACTTTTTGTAACATCTTACATAATTTCACTCTACTACCATTAAACTAAAGTAGGGGTTGTCTTTTATTTTAGGAGTTAATGAATTACTGTGCTAGTGATGTGTTAGCCACCTTGAAGATGTTTAAAAGCCTTTAGCCTGAATTTACTGAAAGAAACATGGAGTAGTAAATAAAATATATTATTATAGTAGTAAATATTATATTTTACTATATACCTCACCAACATTGACCAACAAAGAAACAATATCTAATACACTGTACAATAATGTGATTACAGCTGCTCAGGAAGGATTAGAAGATGCTCAAAACTAGAACTCTTACTCTTGCAAACCATAATAAGGGTACATGTTGTGATAATGATGTATTTAGGGTTTTATTCCCTTTTTAATGACAGAAAACAACAAATAAAGTTTGTCATTTCAGTCAGATGATACTTGGAAAGAAGTCAGTACGATGAACAATTTGAATGATGTGTACCAGTTACATTGTGATGGTGAACCTCTGAACAAAGACACTCGGGATGTGTTTGTCAAAGGATCCATGACAGATGTTAGGGAGAAGTTTCAGGTATTACTTGCATGTAATGTTAGATTTTAATTTTACACATGTTGCTAAAAAGAATCGATATGACAAAAATATTTCATTCCACAACGGGGAGCGGGGACATAGAAATGCTGGGCGTTCTACTGTCCATCAGTTAGAATTATTTTCATAACAGTTTTCTCAGCAACTATTAATCAAAGGCTTTTGATATTTGGTATGCAGCTTCAGGTAGGGGTCCCATATGGTGGGATAGGTTTTCAGATCTGTTGCTCATCTACTTGCTGTTTAACCAGCTGACTTAAATTTTTCCTACTCAATGGGGGGGGACCTAGGATCTGTTCTTGTTTAACTTTTATTATCATATTTATGTAGATAGTAGGGGTAACTTTGGCATTATTCATTATCCTGGGCCTTCAATCTCCCTGCAAAAGTCCTGAGACTTCACACAAATTCTCTATTATAGTTTTTCTTGAAAATTTACCCACTCTCCTGATATTTGTAGCTTCATTCTATAGTACCATATGTTGTAAGGCAATATATGATACTTTGTTTGCCCATTACTCATCTACTTCCTGTTTGCATAATATGTATTTCAAAACATACATAGGCAACATACATTTCTATGGAAAACTGCAATTCTTGTGATTTTTATGGTAACTTGCAGCAAGAGTTTATAATTTAACTGGATATTTATTGATTTTTTTTTCTGTTTAACTATTTTAAAAGTTTTAAATCAAGAAATCTTCTGCTTCTCTCTTTTAACTTTTTGTAACATCCTACATAATTTCACTCTACCATTAAACTTAAGCAGGGGTTGTCTTTTATTTTAGGAGTTAATGAATTACTGCGCCAGTGATGTGTTAGCTACCTTGAAGGTGTTTAAAAGCCTTTGGCCTGAATTTACTGAAAGGTAAACAGCTTATCAATATTGAAAAATAGCATATGTTAAAGATTAAGGTCTCAGCTGGTATAAAGAAAACCAGAAAACTCTAACTTAACTGTTGAAAAGCAGACTCAATCTTTAATGATGCAAAGGTTTTAAAAAAATCATATAACAAAAACTGAAAATAACAAAACAGTCGGGCAACAAGGTGTTAAGACCGGTAAAATCCTTTCCACAAGGTAATTTCAAGCGCTTATGAGGGCATTCATCATTGAAACACATTAAGTAAGGCCAAAGATGAACATGATGACCTTGATATAAAAATGAACCTAAAATGGTAATAATAAGTTGGTGAAGAAAAAATAAGTATACAGGTTTAAGCTGTAAAAATTATTTACTTAATATTTTATCAAAAATAGAAAGTAAAGCTAAATAACAGTTAGGAGCTTAAGACATTGATCTGAATATTTCTCTATACCTATTTAGGTTTCCTCATCTTATTACATTAGCTGGGATGATGGGGATAGGAGCTGCTTATCTACTGATCAATCAGAACTGGGGACAATCAATCAATCAATCTGAAATGTTTCTCTACATCTCTTTTTAAGGTTTCCTCATCCGATCACATTAGCTGGGATGATGGAGATGGGAACGGCCTATCTTCCTATCAATCAGAACTGGGGACGATACATCAATCAATCAATCAATCTGAAATGTTTCTCTACATCTTTTTTAGGTTTCCACATCCAGTTACATTAGCTGGAATGATGGAGATGGGAACGGCTTATCTTCCTATCAATCAGAACTGGGGACGATACATCAATCAATCAATCAATCTGAATATTTCTCTATACCTATTTAGGTTTCCACATCCGATTACATTAGCTGGGATGATGGGGATGGGAACGGCTTATCTTCCTATCAATCAGAACTGGGGACGATACATCAATTAATCAATCTGAAATGTTTCTCTACATCTCTCTTAGGTTTCCACATCCAGTTACATTAGCTGGAATGATGGAGATGGGAACGGCTTATCTTCCTATCAATCAGAACTGGGGATGATACATCAATTAATCTTGAATATTTCTCTACATCTATCTCTCTTAGGTTTCCACATCCAGTTACATTAGCTGGGATGATGGAGATGGGAACGGCTTATCTACCTATCAATCAGAACTGGGGACTATACATCAATCAATCAATCTGAAATGTTTCTCTACATCTCTCTTAGGTTTCCACATCCAGTTACATTAGCTGGGATGATGGGGATGGGAACAGCTTATCTTCCTATCAATCAGAACTGGGGACTATACATCAATCAATCAATCTGAAATATTTCTCTACATCTCTCTTAGGTTTCCTCATCCAGTTACATTAGCTGGGATGATGGAGATGGGAACAGCTTATCTTCCTATCAATCAGAACTGGGGACGATACATCAATCAATCAATCAGTCTGAAATGTTTCTCTACATCTCTCTTAGGTTTCCACATCCAGTTACATTAGCTGGCATGATGGAGATGGGAACGGCCTATCTTCCTATCAATCAGAACTGGGGCAGATACATCAACCAGTCCAACATGATATACAATGATCTACAGAGAGAGTTAAAATCCATTCTGATGAAACTTGCCAATGAGGCTTGTCAGAAAATACATGAAGAAAGGTAACAAGTAATGTAAACCGGGAAATTTTCACGACAGTTTTATTGTTCCCATTGACCTTGCTAGCTGGAAAGTTAAATAGTACGCATATATTTGCCTTTCATTTGAGTTTTTTTGACAATAACATTAAAGCAGGAATTTACAGCTGAGCAAACTAAAATTCAGTTCTCCTACCGCAAAAAAAAAGACTGTGCAAAAATTCCCGGTTTACAGTAATTGAACTTCAGGTAAGAGGCTTGTCAAAGAAATTCTGATTATATTAGGTAGGGTGACACCTGTCTATAGCGACCATCCTTAAGGTTAGTGAGGACACCTGGCCCCCAAAAAAATGCCGAATTTAAAATGTCCAATTTTTTAGCTCACCTGGACCGAAGGTCCATGTGAGCTTTTACCATCACTTGGCGTCCGTCGTCGTCTGTAAACAATTTTTCAAACGTTAACTTGTCCAACACCATAAGTCCAATTGCAACCAAACTTGGTATAGTTGTTAAGTGGCATTATTTGTACAAAACTATCATTCGGATTTTTGATTCGTAAAAAAACATGGCCGCCATGGCTAAAAATAGAACAGGGGGGTCAAATTACAGTTTTTTGCAAATAACTCAAAAACGGTAACAGATGTCAAAATTCTGGCATGAGTAAAAGTGATCAGCACCTCAAGATCTACCTGCGTAGAAATTTTCAAGAAGATCCAACAACCGATGTAGGAGTTATTGCCCTTTTTCTGGATTTTTTCAAAATTTTGCACTTATTTAGCCCTATATCTTGAAAACTATACAAGATATTTTAAAAATTCAAAATGCAGATTATTGAGCACATCAAGATCTACATTTCATGTAATTAGGTCAAAGCTGTAGAACCATTCGTTTAGGAGTTATGGCCCTTAAAGTGTCAAATTTTACCGTTTTTCATTACTTTTCCCCTGAATTTCAAAGATTTACTTGTCGGACACCATATATTCAACTTCAACCAAACTTGGCACAGTTGTTTAATAGCACATATGCTACAATTCTATCGTTCAGATTTTTGATTCGTCAAAAAATATGGCCGCCATGGCTAAAAATAGGACATAGGTGTAAATTGCAGTTTTTTGCTAATAACTCAAAAATGGTTACAGATATCAAAATTCTGATGGGAGACAAAAGTGATCAGCATCTCAAGATCTACCTGCTATGACAGTTTCAAGAAGATCCAACAACTGATGTGGGAGTAATTGTCCTTTTTCTGTATTTTTTCAAAATTTTTCACTTGTTTAGCCATACATCTTGAAAACTATACAAGATATTTCAAGAATTTGAATTGCATATGATTAAGCACATCAAGATCTACATTTCATGTATTTAGATCAAAGCTGTAGGATCATTTCTTTTAGGAGTTATTGTCCTTAAAACTACAAAATTTACCATTTTTCATTACTTTTTCCCTGAATTTCAAAGATTAACTTGTCTGACACCGTAAGACCAACTGCATTTTAACTTGGCACACTTGTTTAATAGCTAATATGCTACAACTCTGTTGTTCAGATTTTTGATTCGTGAAAAAACATGGCCGCCATGGCTAAAAATAGAACATAGGGGTAAATTGCATTTTTTTGCTAATAACTCAAAAATGGTTTCAGATATCAAAATTGTGCAAGAATAAAAAAAGATCAGCATATATGTTAAGTTTTAAGATCTACCTGTGCTGAAATTTTGGAAAAGATCTGACTGCTGTTGTAGGAGTTATTGCCCTTTTTCCTAATTTTTGCCAAATTTTGCACTTATCAAGCCCAATATCTTGAAAACTTACCAAGATATTTCAGAAATTTAAATGGTTTTTAAATATATGGTTATGCACAATAATATCTACAAAATATATGTGTCTGTGTAGTTCAGATGAGCGATTCAGGCTCCTGGGAGCCTCTTGTTTATATATTAGTACTAGTAATATACTTTATCTTGTGTTAAAATATTGGACCCCCTTTCCAGGCTTGTTTTCGCAAAATTGAGGCTCAAAGTTTTCCAAAATTACTATAGATTCTATAGGAAAGACCAAATAGTTAGCATAAAATCATGTCGCAGAAAAAATCTACGAATTTAAATCTTATTTTTATTTGATAAAGATTAATGCAATACAATATATTTTGAAAGAAAACAATAAAAACTGGGGGTCACCAGCTTATTTTCTGTCTACGATTCAAATCTTTCTAATTTTTGGGTAATTTTTCAAGTAAATTATCTCCCTTGTTTTATTCATAAATTATATTTATGAAGGAATGGTTGTTTTATTTGTGTTAAAATTAATTTATTTTTGTTAAGTTTTATTAAATGAAACTATTTAACACAAGTTTCAAAGTATTTGTGACATTTGCACTTGTTTTTTGCATTTTTAGCTGTTTTTGGTTACATGACTGGTGTCCTCACTAACCTTAAGACTGAAAGTTTTGTTTGGTGTAGACATGTGTGTGGATATATGACAGGTTTCTTTGAATAAATTCTTTACTCTTTAAGCATAATATTAGGTTTAGTTTAGAATTTCTCAGAATTTTCTCAGGGAATGGTTTAGTCCGGTTTCACTGTAGTTTAATTTTTATGTCCCGTCCAAAATGTAGCAAAGTGATGTAAAGGGATCACTGTGCTACTATCTGTTGCTTCTGATCATAAATGAAAATAGGACGTTTCTCTTTTATCAATTTTTAGTCCCCTACCGGCGAAAGCCGAAGGGGACTATAGGCTTGCGCTCTGTCCGTCTGTCCGTCTGTCTGTCACGCCTCAGTTTTCCGCACTTTTTTTCTAAGCACTTATAGATAATGAACTGATTTTTGGTATGTGAGTTTAACTTGATGAGTTACAGATCAAGTTTGAGTTTCATGCCCGTCCACAAATTTTTATGGGAGTTATGGCCCTTTGAACTTGAAAATTCACTAAAATTTCAGTTTTTCTGCACTTTTTTTCTAAACACTTATAGATAATGAACTGATTTTTGGTATGTGAGTTTACCTTGATGAATTACAGATCGAGTTTGAGTTTTGTGCCGGTCCACAAATTTTTTTGGGAGTTATGGCCCTTTGAACTTTGAAAATTCACTAAAATTTCAGTTTTCCGCACTTTTTTTTTAAACGCTTATAGATAATGAACTGATTTTTGGTATATGAGTTTAACTTGATGAGTTACAGATCAAGTTTGAGTTTTGTGCCGGTCCACAAATTGTTATGGGAGTTATGGCCCTTTGAACTTTGAAAATTCACTAAAATTTCAGCTTTCCGCACCTATTTTCTAAACGCTTTTAGATAATGAACTGATTTTTGGTATGTGAGTTTACCTTGATGAGTTACAGATCAAGTTTGAGTTTCATGCCAGTCCACAATTTTTATGGGAGTTATGGCCCTTTGAACTTTGAAAATTCAATAAAAATATCTGTTTTCCTCACTTTTTTTTCTAAACGCTTATAGATAATGAACTGATTTTTGGTATGTGAGTTTAACTTGATGAGATACAGATCAAGTTTGAGTTTCGTGCTGGTCCACAAATTTTTATGGGAGTTATGGCCCTTTGAACTTTGAAAATTCACTAAAATTTCAGCTTTCCGCACCTATTTTCTAAACACTTATAGATAATGAACTGATTTTTGGTGTGTGAATTTTCCTTGATGAGTTACAGATTAAGTTTGAGTTTCCTGCCGGTCCACAAATTGTTATGGGAGTTATGGCACTTTGAAGTTAGAAAATCTATTGCAATTTTATTTTCTACACTTTTTATTGTTCCTTGTAGATGATAAACTGATCAAGTTTAGGTATTCATTTGTTTGACAAATTGTTACCAGTGACTGAAATATGAGGCCGGTAGGGGACTATGTATTGTTTTGCAATACTCTCAGAATGCTTGTTTTTCCTCGCAGCCACATGACCAGACAAGGGGCATTAAGTTAAAGTAATGTCTGTCTATTTGTTTAAACTGTTCTTTCTAAATTATGTGACCAAACTTCCATTTTGTACTGGGCCAATTAGAAAATTTCTGTGAGCATTGACTTTGCTAAATTGGCTTATAAAATTTCTTGTGTGAACCAAATTATCATCTTGTACTTCTTTTCTTTTTCAGATATAAAGATGACCCATGGCTATGGGATTTAGATTGGACTGTGAAAAATATCAAAATAAAAAAACCACCAAAACCTAAAAAGTCAGATAAGGTAGAGTAACTATGGATGACATTTTAAAAAGTAGCAGCAGTACCAATGGGGCATCTGAATGTCAAAAGTCTGAAAGGACTGAGACAAAACCAGTAAACACCAAAGATAACAGGATGAAAAAAAAACCATACAACTTAAAACACAGAAATACAAAAACCACTGAAAAGCAATCAACAATGAAATTCAAGTCATAATGAGAGTAAACTCAGGTGCTCCGGTAGAGTAAGTAGTTCCTGCTTCTATAGCACACCCATCGCAAGTAAAAAAAAGTTATTGTAATAGTGACTATAATTTCATGCAGTAAATAGCTCAATGCAGGATTATTATCCATTTCCCTAAAGGGTAAAGTAAAATTATGCATGCCTGTACATGTAATACAGTTGTTTAATGAGAACATTTCCAATCTTACTCATAAAAAAACTTGCAAATTAAATTGTTGTTGTATAACCTTATATTTTTTTTCATTAATTTCAAGTCTAGATATTAATAGGAAAGTTTAAAAGAATGTCTGTCATACTTTAAAGCTAGTTCTTGTTTATGGTTCATACTAAAGGGTAACATGTAATATAGGAGTGCCACCCCTTTTCCCATAGACAAAGTTTTTACTTTTATGTTGTAGCCTGTTGAGGAAGCAAAGACAGAAGAAGAGAGAATCTATAGAATCCTTGCCACAGCAGACAGACTCCATAAAATCAAATCACACATGGCTGGATATCCTGGGTAGGTCAAAGGTTAAATTCAGTCAATAGAATCCTTGCCACAGCAGACAGACTCCATAAAATCAAATCACACATGGCTGGATATCCTGGGTAGGTCAAAGGTTAAAGTTCAGTCAATAGAATCCTTGCCACAGCAGACAGATTCCATAAATCAAATCACACATGGCTGGATATCCTAGGAAGGTCAAAGGTTAAAGTTCAGTCAATACAATTCTGGCCACAGCAGACAGACTCCATAAAATCAAATCACACATGGCTGGATATCCTGGGTAGGTCAAAGGTTAAAGTTCAGTCAATAGAATTCTGGCCACAGCAGACAGACTCCATAAAATCAAATCACACATGGCTGGATATCCTGGGTAGGTCAAAGGTTAAAGTTCAGTCAATAAAATCCTGGCCACAGCAGACAGACTCCATAAAATCAAATCACACATGGCTGGATATCCTGGGTAGGTCAAAGGTTAAGGTTCAGTCAATAGAATTCTGGCCACAGCAGACAGACTCCATAAAATCAAATCACACATGGCTGGATATCCTGGGTAGGTCAAAGGTTAAGGTTCAGTCAAAAGAATTCTGGCCACAGCAGACAGACTCCATAAAATCAAATCACACATGGCTGGATATCCTGGGTAGGTCAAAGGTTAAAGTTCAGTCAATAAAATCCTGGCCACAGCAGACAGACTCCATAAAATCAAATCACACATGGCTGGATATCCTGGGTAGGTCAAAGGTTAAAGTTCAGTCAATAGAATTCTGGCTACAGCAGACAGACTCCATATAATCAAATCACACATGGCTGGATATCCTGGGTAGGTTAGAGGTTAAAGTTCAGTCAATAAGATCCTGGCCACAGCAGACAGACTCCATAAAATCAAATCACACATGGTTGGATATACTGGGTAGGTCAAAGGTTAAAGTTCAGTCAATAGAATCCTGGCCACAGCAGACAGACTCCATAAAATCAAATCACACATGGCTGGATATCCTGGGTAGGTCAAAGGTTAAGGTTCAGTCAATAGAATTCTGGCTACAGCAGACAGAGTGACAGACTCCATAAAATCAAATCACACATGGCTGAATACCAGGGTAGGTCAAAGGTTTAAGTTCAGTCGATAGAATTCTGGCCACAGCAGACAGACTCCATAAAATAAAGTCACACATAGTTGGATTTCCAGGGTAGGTTAAAGGTTAAAGTTCAGTAAGTAGAATTCTAGCCACAAAAGAGATGCTCCATGAAATCAAGTCACACATAATTGGATATCCAGGGTAGGTCAAAGTTCATTATAAAGATTGAATTTAATTTTGCACAGAAGACTTGAAACAATAAAAGTCATTAACACATAGAAGAACGTCCTTATAAAGTCAGAGAATAAATTGAAATCATATAACTTAGGTAATCCCTAACAAGACAATTAGCTAAGAGGAAAATATAAACTTCACATTTTACCGTTTGAGTTGTTTTTTTCATGGGAGCTAAATTTCACGGATTTCTAAAAAAATTGAAGATCTTTTTTTGGTGGAATTCAATTTTAGTGATAACTTATAAGCAAGTATATACTTTACATTTACAGTTTATGAATTAAATTTTCGCAGGTTTATATTTTTGCGAGAAGTAAACTACCGCGAACTAAGAAAAAAATTAGATACCTTCTAAAAAAACCAACTTATACGGTATGTGTTAGATTACACAAATAGCGGTGTAGGTTTAAAGGGTGTAGATAAAGGGTGATAGATAAGTGACTTCAAGTAATGAAAATTGAACGATAGAAGATGCTTCTTATCACAAACCCTTAACATATTAGCTGGCAAGTTCAAAGAAGAGTATTATAGCCTTTTATCATCTTTGACATTTCTTTACAGTTGGTACACAGCCCTGTGTGCCAAACTGAACAGTGAGGACTGGAAACCTGGACCAAGCTTGATCAGTCTCCAACAGAGGGTGGCCCCTAAACTGATGAGGCTGATGTGGGAGGGTTACCCAGTCCATTATGATGACAAGCTAGGCTGGGGTTACATTGTCCCTGACCCAGAAAAGCTGGAGGAGGACAGAGAAATGATAGAAGAAATGGAGGAAGGGGAGGAAAGCCAGATGGAAGAGGAAGGAAACATGTCAAAATACCCTGTCAGGTTAGCAAAGGACTCATTTTTCATGCTTCAAAAATGTTGGAATTTTTTATGCCCCCACGACGACATGTCGGGGGGCATTAAGTTTTACTCATGTCCGTCCGTACGTCCGTCCGTACGAATTTCCGTCAAGCTTTTCTCAGAAACTGTGAATGGGAATGACTTGAAACTTGGTAGAATGGTTCAGTACTACAAACAATACGTCCTAAGCGAATTTTTGACCTCTTGGACATCTACTTCCTGTTTGGGGCTGGATCAATACCAAAATCAAAATGAAAATTTCCGTCAAGCTTTTCTCAGAAACTGTACATGGGAATGACTTGAAACTTGATAGGATGGTTCAGTATGGTAAACTATATGTCCTAAGCGAATTTTAGACCTGTTGGACATCTACTTCCTGTTTGGGTTTGGATCGATACCAAAATAGACATGAAAATTTTCGTCAAGCTTTTCTCAGAAACCATACATGACAATGATTTGAAACTTAGTAGGATGGTTGAGTATGACAAACTATATGTCCTAAGCGATTTTGAGACCTGTCAGACATCTACTTCCTGTTTGGGACTTAGGCCAATTTTAAAATATGTGATCATGACTATGAAAATTTCGTCAAGCTTTTCTCAGGAACCATACATGAGAATGATTTGAAATTTGGTAGGATTGTTGATTATGACAAACTATACGTCCTAAGCGATTTTGAGACCTGTCGGACATCTACTTCCTGTTTGGGACTTTGGCCAATTTTAAAAATATGTTAACATGACTATGAAAATTTCCGTCAAGCTTTTCTCAGGAACCATACATGAGAATGATTTGAAACTTGGTAGGATTGTTGAATATGACAAAGTATACGTCTTAAGCGATTTTGAGACCTGTCGGACATCTACTTCCTGTTTGGGACTTAGGCTGATGTGAAAATATGTGAACATTTTATGAAAATTTCCGTCAAGCTTTTCTCAGGAACTGTACACCAGAATCTTTTGAAACGTGGTAGGACTGATCAGTATGACAAACTGTATGTCCTAAGCGATTTTCAGTCCTGTCAAAAATATACTTTCTGTTTGGGGCCAGCGGGGGCATCCGTGTCCCATGGACACATTCTTTCTTTATTTTTAAATTGAGTTAAACACTTATATCATTTTCTTTCAATAAGTTTGGTGTTTGACTTTATTCAGAAATTTAAGCTGGATTTCATGAAGTGGCAGGCTGGTTAGAAACTTTCATATTGATCAGTTTTTTTCAGCATCTACTAATAATAACCATTTAATATTTAGCATCAGCATGGGGCGAGCATGGGGTCATGGTGGGATTTGATTTCAGGTTTATCACCTATCTACTTCCTGACTACCGCAGATTTATATAGAAGCTGATTAATAATCCTATTAATTGATTATATGTACATTGTAAATTCATTTTATAAAACATTCACTTTGCAGTTCTGTATACAAATTATGTGGTTTAGAATATCCCATCACTTCATCAAAAGAATCGACCTTTGACCTTGAGGATGTCCTTCCAGGATACAAACCCACTGCAGCACCTGACAAGCAGGCCATGGGACAGGTAATAGAGAGTGGGGTGGCTACCAGTATGACTTGGGAAGAGAAGAAGAAACACCTTGCAGCAGCTGGTATAACTCCTCGCAATATACCCCCTGTAAGTTATTCTGGTATAATTCCTCGTAATATACCCCCTGTAAGTTATTCTGGTATAACTCCTCGTAATATACCCCCTGTAAGTTATTCTGGTATAACTCCTCGTAATATTCCACCTGTAAGTTATTTATGTTATTAGTACTATACAAGTAGTTTTTGTGGTATTTGATTTTCGCATTATTTGCCACAATCACTAGGATTGGAAATGTTTGTAGATTATATCAAAGTACCAATATGATGAAAATTAAAACATTGCTTTTTCTATCAAATACATGAAATTTTTCCAAAGCAAAAAAAAAAACCCACTGATACAGTAATATGCTTTCCTAGGCTTGCTTTTGGAAGTAACCTTTAGGGTCACCTAAGTAGGAAACAGGTAATTCACTAGAAACATTCTGGTTAATGTAATATGCAACCTCTTTTGCTCAGAAAACTGTTCTGAATCTACAATATTAAAGAAGGATAAGGTTATTGGCTCGTACAAAAGAGGGGTCACCCACATTTTAAGGGGACCCTGAGGCGAAAAAAAGCATGCATGCCTGGCAGTGATAAAATGTTCAATCAAAACACTCTTGATTTGTATCTAGTATTTTAAAGTTGTTTTGATGTAGGAAAAGTTAAGGAAAATGTTTATACTTAGAATGGCATAGATACATTTCAAGTGTCCTTATTTAAGATTTTTTTTATTACTTTTCTTGGATCAAATAAACATATCAAGTTGTGATAAACTTTTTCAGAAAGAGGAGAGGTATGATATTGGTATACCTGGCTGTTGGTTTTACAGAATCCCACATAAAGTAAGACAGTTTATTCTGTTAGAATATGTATTGATGTATGATATAGAACAGCTAATCTATCTCTTAAGACAAGAGAACAACTTCATAATCCTGCAAGGAATAGGAATCATATCTCGAATGTCAAACTTCTTAACTAAATGATGGATTTTGATGTAATTGGCTATAATTGGTTATAAAATGGTTAATGTTGGGTGGGTGGCGGGCGGGCGAGGAAAATACTTTTGTAACAGTTTTCTCAGCAACTACTAATTACATCCTCTTGATATTTGGTTTGCAGCATCAGCATGGGCTCCCATAACGTGGGATTCAATTTCAAGTCTATCGCTCACCTACTTCCTGTTTACCGACTTAGTAAATTTTTTACATTCATGTTCAATAATAAAAATTTTCATAACAGTTTTCTCAGCAACTACTAATCACAACCTCTTTATATTTGGTATGCAGCATCAACATGGGCTCCCATAATGTGGGATACCATTTCAGGTCTGTTGCTCATATACTTCCTGTTAAACGAAATCTGGCTATTTCTGTCTTTGACCCATTTTTATACGACCGCAATTTTTTTGCGATCGTATAATGTTATGGCGATGTCGTCGTCGTCGTCGTCTGTGGACATTTGGTTTCCGTGCGATAACTTGAGTAAATATTGACCGATTGATATGAAATTTGGAAGTGAAGTATGTAACCACTAAAGGAAGGTTGGTATTGCATTTGGGGTTTGTGGCCCCTACAGTTTTAGCAAAAAGGGCCAAAAGGGGCTAAATTGGATGTATTGACAAAACTGTTGTAGAATGTTTATTATGCATTCAATTTTGAAAATTCTTTTTTTATTGAGTTCATCATTAAATTCTGTCAACTAAATGTGTCAACTGTTTCAATATATATTGCACCTTTATATTGCTATAGGGGGTCAAAAAGGGGCCACACCCAAAAAATTGACTTTTTTATTTGTGGTCCGATTTTCAAAATCTTTTTTTCATTAGAATCCTTATAAAAATCCCTGCCTGCGTTTTTCAATCGGATTTGAAATATCTCTAACCGTTTTTGAGAAATTAGGGGTTGAAGGGACCAAAAACGCCATTTTTCAAAGTCTGTTTAGGCATATAGTTATATACTAAAAATAAAGTTGTAGCGGGCCAGCCAATTGTTATGAAGTTTTAATATGATGATTATATCCAGTAAAGGAATGTTGGTATTGAATTTGGGGTTTGTGGCCCCTGCTGTTTTAGAAACAAGAGGCTCCCAGGAGCCTGAATCGCTCACCTGGTCTTAATGTCAACCCTTTGAAGACTTTTGTATAGCTAAATGAGCTGAATGTTTAAGCAATAAAAAGCTTTTCTCTATCTGCAATAGTTTTCATTCCAAAGCAAAAAACACTATTTTTCACCTTTAAAGGGCCATAACCCCTTAAAGGGGTCATCTGACAACTTCCACCCTAAAAAGACTTTTGTAGAGCTAATTAAGCTGAACATTTAAGCAAGCAACATCTTTTCTCTATCTGCAAAAGTTTTTTTTTCTTTAGGCCAAAAACACACTATAAGGGGTCATCTTCTGGCAACTTTGACCCTATGGAAACTTTTGTAGAGCTAAATGAGCTGAACATTTAAGCAAGCAACAACTTTTCTCTATCTGCAATAGTTTTCATTCCATAGGCCAAAAACACTATTTTTTGCCTTTATGGGGCTGTAACCCCTATAAGGGGTCATCTGACAACTTCGACCAGACGGAGACTTGTGTAGAGCTAAATGAGCTGAACATTTAAATAAGCAACAGCTTTTCTCTATCTGCAATAGTTTTCATTCTATAGGCCAAAAACTCTTTTTTTTGCCGTTAAGGGGCCATAACCCCTATAAGGGGTCATCTGACAACTTTGACCCTATGTAGACTTTTGTAGAGCTAATTGAGCTGAACATTTAAGCAAGCAACAGCTTTTCTCTATCTGCAATAGTTTTCATTCTATAGGCAAAAAACACTATTTTTTGCATTTAAGGGGCCGTAACCCCTATAAGGGGTCATCTGACAACTTCGACCCTATGGAGACTTGTGTAGAGCTAAATGAGCTGAACATTTAAGCAAGCAACAGCTTTTCTCTATCTGCAATAGTTTTCATTCTATAGGCCAAAAACTCTATTTTTTGCCTTTAAGGGGCCATAACCCCTATAAGGGGTCATCTGACAACTTTGACCTTATGGAAACTTTTGTAGAGCTAAATGAGCTGAACATTTAAGCAAGCAACAGCTTCTCTCTATCTGCAATAGTTTTCATTCTATAGGCCAAAAACATGCAAAAATGCTATTTTTCACCTTTAAGGGGCCGTAACTCCCATAAGGGGTCATCTGACAACTTCGACTCAATGAAGACTTTTGTAGAGCTTTTGATGCTGAAGCAGGAGCGTGGCATCAGATTTCATCTATCTCTTATACTTTTTGATTTACAAGCCAAAAACAGAAGTCTGACCCCCCTGGTCTATTTTTAGCAACGGCGGCCATGTTTTTCGACGAATCAAAAATCCCCACATCAGTTCTGTGGGGGATACCCTAAAGTACCACCAGACCAAATTTGGTTTGAATCTGTGCAGCCGTTTCAGAGGAGAAGAAGTTTGAAGAAAAGTTAATGACGACGGACGACGACGACGGACGCCAAGTGATGGCAATAGCTCACATGGCCTTTGGCCAGGTGAGCTAAAAAGGGTCAAAAGGGGCTAAAATGGGTGTATTGACAAAACTGTTATAGAATGTTTATTATTCATTCAATTTTGAAAATTCTTTTTTTATTGAGTTCATCATTAAATTCTGTCAACTAAATGTGTCACTGGTTTTGATAAAGATTGCACCGTTACAATGCTATAGGGGGTCAAAAAAGGGGCCACACCCAAAAAATCGACTTTTTTATTTGTTGTCCGATTTTCAAAATCTTTTTTTTTCTTTTGAATCCTTGCAAAAATCCCTGACTGTGTTTTTCAATCAGATTTGCAATATCTTTAACCATTTAAGAGAAATTAGGGGTCAAAGGGGCAAAAAAACACATTTTTTTTAAGTTTGTCTTATACCAAAAATTAAGTTGAAGTGGGCCAGCCAATTGTTATGAAGTTTTAATATACTAAATAAATGTTGGTATTGAATTTGGGGTTTGTGGCCCCTGTTGTTTTATAAAAAAAGGGTCAAAAGGGGCTAAAACGGCTGTATTGACAAAACTGATGTAGAATGTTTATTATTCATTAAATTTTCAAAATCTTTTTTCATTGCATTCCTTATGAAAATCTCTGTCTTAATTTGCAATATTTCTCTTACAATTTTTGAGAAATTAGGGGTCAAAGGGCCAAAAATGTCAATTTTTCAATACATGTATATAAATACGGCTTATTTTTGTATTAGATCATAGATGTTAAAGTAAGTACATTTGTGTCAAATATGCATTTTAAAGTCCACCACAGGATGCATGTGTCAAAAAATTTTGTAAGTCCACCATGGGCTTCATGTGACAAAAGCAATAGACTATCCATATTAGGCCTCCAACGAACAGGGTTCAACTTGTTGCGGTCGTATCATGCTGCGCTCGGCGTAGCTTTTTATTTCAGTTATTACTCCTAGATATAAACTGGAATTGAAATTCAATCTTTCTTAACAACATTATATATCAAGCTGTATTATAAGCATCGTTAGGAAAAAATGAAAATAATGATCAAGTATAAAAAAACACTGCATAAACTTCCATAAGCTATTTATGATTTAAGTTCTTGATAAAATGACTTTTTAATCACTAATTTTTTAACAGGATGGAAAAGGGAAAAATGTAGGTAACCCCTTAGCCAAAGATTTTCTAAATAAAGTAGAGGATGGCATTATTCAAGCACTGTCAGGAACAGATGCTAACAGAGCTCTGAAGCTGAGTGTCATGTGTTCTTATTGGAGGAATGCTCAGAACAGGATAGAGTTAGTAATACATGTAATGTATTTCTCAATAAAGATAAAAATCTTAAATGAAGGTTTGTACTGTGGATACATTTATTTTCATGGGTACCATTTTTTTGTGGCTGTGATGAAGACTTGGTTCTGAAGTCTGCAACATATCAATCAATGTTTAATTTCCTTTTTGTGTGGTATCAAATTGCATGTGTCAAGGCCACCAATGAAAACCATGAATAAAAATGGATCCACAGTATTTAAGGAATAAAGTAATAGAAAATAGTGAGATGTGGAGTAATTGTATGCGACACAGCTCACAATCAAGCGGCAATTCAGAAAAACCACAATGGACAAGTCTGCATACTGTAAAAATCTCAGAAATAAAACTTTGCTGGTTTTATTCTATTGTCGATTATTTTTTTAGCTGATCTATGTAGGCTGTGTGACCTGTGTCACATACACTTATTCTACATCTCATTATCTTGAATTTCATAAAAGCACCAAATTATTTTGAACTATTCCTCAACAAATTCAAGTCTGTGGAATTCACTTTTGATTTAGGTGCCTAGTACAAAGGTTATGAACACTTTATAGTTATATTGTATTTGAACAACTTTCAGTCAGTAGCTAAATGATGTTTCTTATTATAGAGGACAGATGGCCATAGGATTAAAGAAAGATGGTCTTCCTGCACAAGTTACAGAGTAAGTTTTAACAAAGTTTGTGTATGCCACCACGATAATTTGTCATAGGGCATTTATTTTTCTCAATTCCATTTCTACACAGGTAAGTGTCTAAGGTATTGTAAGTCTACAATATTTATATTGTGATGTGCAAGAAAATTTGATATTGATAAGACAAACTGTGTCATAAGCCATTTTCAGATCTGGCTTACATCTTCACACTGTTAAGAGTGTAGTGGCAGTGGTTTTGTTTAATTCTGACATCATTGTTGTATTGGAGATAAAACTGCTGTATAGTAACTTTAATCTTTGAAATGATTTTCTGCAGATCACCTGATTATGAGGAGAACCAGTATTATGGAGCAATAGTCCCCAGAATTGTGGCAGCAGGCACCATCACTAGACGAGCTGTAGAAGCCACGTGGTTAACAGCAAGTAATGCCTATGTAAGTTTATTCCATCTTTCTTATACAAGTATTAAGGTGGGTGTTTTGTCAATCTTAGCATTTCATTGCATCAAATGGAAATCCATGTATAAGAACTTATGGCTATAAACAATGATAATGTATTTTTATAACAACTTAGAGAAATGTGTACTTGCTTATGAAAACTATTGTTTCATGTGTTGCTTTAGTACATGTTAATCTACTGTAAGAAACTAAGAGGTACCAATGGGGAAACTGAATGTCAAAATTCAGAAAGGGCAAAAACCAGTAAATATGGGCAATAAAAGCACAAAGAAACTGACAACACAAAAACAACAGAATAGCAATCAACTAGGTTCATATGGTAATGAGCTGAGAGTGAATGAAAACAAACATTTGATTTTTGCAGCAGTTTCTTTTTTGCTAAATTGACTCTATCAATTTCAAAGATAGCGATGCGATTGACCTTACATTCAAGACTTTGTAAAAATATGTAAATTTCCAAGTTAGAAGTTTTTTTTACTTACAGCTTGACAGAGTTGGTATCAAAAGGCAGGTTTCACCAAAGAATTTTACTGTTTTAATGTGTGTTTTTTTTTTAATTTAAGCCTGACAGAGTTGGTAGTGAGTTGAAAGCCATGGTTCAGGCCCCACCAGGGTACTGTTTTGTGGGAGCTGATGTTGATTCTCAGGAGTTATGGATATCTGCCATCATAGGAGACTCTTATGCTAAAGTGCATGGTAAAAAGAAATGGTGTTATCTCTGCAAAAAAAAACCTGGTTCATTAAGTACTTAGTTTGACCTTAAGCCAAGTAAAAAAAATAGAATTTGCTTTCATTGAACAGTTTTGTGCTTTAAGAAATCTAAGATAATTGTATTTTCATTATTTATATATGTTTACTTCTCCTGACCTCAATGGTCATTTGAGCTATTAAAATCACTTGGCTGCCTGTCCATCTTCTGGAAGCAAAAAAAATAACGAGCACAGACTTCAGATTGCCTTACTGGTATATACATGTACAACAAAAGCAGCTTTGCATTTGTTTTTCTTGATGACACAGGTGTTTATACATGTACTTGATGAAATAATCTGATATAAGTTACCTACGAGTGTGTTATTGTCTATTTGAGAACAGGTTGTACTGCCTTTGGTTGGATGACATTACAAGGAAATAAGAATGATAAGACAGATCTGCATAGTAAAACAGCTGAAACTGTGGGAATCAGTAGAGACCATGCTAAGGTGACTCTTGCCTCAGAAATTTCTTAGATTTATCTTCCCTTGCCATTGTGTTTGGTACTGTATTACAACTTTTTGAATGAAAATGTCCAACAGTTTAGGTTTATTTTATTAGGGCTCTGTATGGAGGATGTGCCCTTCAGTTTTCTCTTTCTCCATCCATCCTTCCATAGTTTTTTGTGAACATTAAAACTTTAAAATTGTAAGGAAACTGAAATAAAAGGGAGTAGAGTGACAAAAGCCCTAAATTTGCCCAAAAATTCAATTTTGATATACCTGCTTGTAATTGCTGTTTTGATATTCATTTGAATTCATAGACATTACAATGCAATATTTTTATGGCCCGACCACGTATGTGGATCGGACATATAGTTTTACCCTTGTCCGTCCGTCCGTCCGGACGTCCGTACGTACGTCCGTAACACTTTGGTTAAGTTCTTGGTTAAGGTCCATTACTCGGATACTAGATGTTGGGGGTCAACGATATTTCACCACCAGATGGGTCTTGGGTAGGGCTACACCACCCACTAAAAATTAGGTCACTGTGACCTATATTTTATGCATGAACGACTTCGGTTAAGTTCTTGGTTAAGGTCCATAACTTGGATACTAGATGTTGGGGGTCAATGATATTTCACTACTAGATGCATCTTAGGTAAGGTGATACCACCCACTAGAAATTAGGTTACTGTGACCTATATTTTACGCATGAATGACTTCGCTTAAGTTCTTGGTTAAGGTCCATAACTTGGATACTAGATGTTAGGGGTCAATGATATTTCACTACTAGATGTGTCTTAGGTAAGATGACACCACCCACTAGAAATTAGGTCACTGTGACCTATATTTTACGCATGAATGAACTTGGTTAAGGTCCATATCTCAGATACTACATGTTGATGGTCAATGGTATTTCACCACTAGATGTGTCTTGGGTAACATGACACCACCCAATAAAAATTAGGTCACTGTGATCTATATTTTATGCATGAACGACTTCGGTTAAGTTCTTGGTTAAGGTCCATAACTTGGATACTAGATGTTGGGGGTCAATGATATTTCACCACTAGATGTGTCTTGGGTAAAGTGACACCATCCACTAGAAATGAGGTCACTGTGACCTATATTTTACGCATGAATGACTTTGGTTAAGTTCTTGGTTAAGGTCCATATCTTGAATACTACATGTTAGGGGTCAATAATATTTCACTTCTCGATGAGTCTTGGTACATGGCACCACCCATCAGAAATAAGGTCACAGCGACCTATATTTTACACATGAACACTTTTGATCAATTTCTTGGTAAAGGTCCAATTTCAAGAACGGGAGAGCCATCCTGTGGCTCATAGACACATTATCTAGTTTTAATTAATTGTTTATTAACAAGGACAGCAGTTAGCTTAAAATCAGTCTGTTTTGTAAAAATCTTGATATTTGACATTTTCCCTTGATTTTCATGTTTAAATCAGTGAATTTGAAAATGACCACACACATCTTCCAAAATTGTTTTGTGATGGAAATGTGTACATGTATTATTATGCCATAAATTGAATCACAATGATCAACGAATGTGGCAAATACTTATTTTGACAAAATACAACAAGAAAACAATGAAAATATTGAACAAAATAAGGGTTTTTACAATTTATATGATGTGTTTGAAATGTTAAAAAGTTCTTAATTTTTGTTAATGATTAACAGGTATTTAACTATGGCAGAATCTATGGAGCTGGTCAAAAGTTTGCTGAGCGCCTTCTGATGCAGTTCAATCATAGATTAACAGCTAAAGAGGCGGCGGACAAAGCTAGAATTATGTA
The DNA here is from genome assembly GCA_963971305.1 of Arcuatula senhousia. NCBI lineage: Eukaryota > Metazoa > Mollusca > Bivalvia > Mytilida > Mytilidae > Arcuatula > Arcuatula senhousia. The sequence goes on along the minus strand of OZ020305.1, from coordinate 69,590,321 downwards.
TGGTACAACAAAGGGAAAGAGGTAAAACTTTAAATTTTCTGGGTACTGATGAGATTATTTTGTTCTTAACACTGTAGAAGGCAAAATTGTTGTGAGTGATTAATGTTTGCCTATTTCATAGAAATAAAACCAAGCAGAATTTATTATCATATTGAATGCCAATAACATCAGATAGGTCACACAAAAACATGCAGAATATTCCCTTTTACATTAATTGACAATGAAGAAATCAGTTTAGTCATCACCCAGTATTTAGGTCTATTAAAGATGTTTTCTGTTCAAAAGAATTAACAACATTTCTCACCAAGGTGAAACAACCTTCATGATGTAATAAATTTGATTTACAAAATGTTCAATCTGACTATACGTCACCCTACTTTTCATTTGTAAACAATTTCTTTAGATTGTGCAAAAAATTAGTAAAATTATGAATTGTGTACTCTACATAAAACATGTTTACAATATTGTTCTTGATATTTTATTATTTTTGTACATTTGTTGTTAACAAGTTTCTTATTCACAAATATGTGCACACTTTAAACAAAATGTCACTTTATTTTGCAGGATAAAAGGAGGAAAATGGGCCTATGGGACGTAAGTTAATTACATAAAATCCTACAACCATGATATTTCTTCTTTCAATAAACTGATATGTACACTGAACTTTTTTAAAAGCTTTATTTATTATACACCCACTCGTAAGAGAGGGGGCTATATTGCAATCACCTTGTCTGTCCGTCCGTCCATCCGTCCGTCTGTCCGTCTGTCCGTCCGGTTTAATTTCTCTGCTTCTACTGGATGGATTGGTTTCAAATTTGGTACACAGCTTCAGCATGATGAGTCATACTATGCCTAAACTTTCAGGTCAGTCCATCATCTACTTCCTGTTTTCCAAGCCGACTTAGACTTTTTTAGGGGGGGAAAATTGAAATGTGAAATTTTCGTAACAGATTTCTCGGCTTCTACTGGATAGATTGGTTTCTAATTTGGTACACAGCTACAGCATGATTAGTTATACCGTGCCTCCCCTTTCCAGGTCAGTCCATCATCTACTTCCTGTTTTCTGAGCTGACTTAGACTTTTTATGGGTCAAAAATAGACAATTTTTCGTAATAGATTTCTCGGCTTCTAGAGAAAGGATTGATTTCAAATTTGGTATACAGCTTTAGCATGATGAGTTGTATCGTGCCTCTCCTTTCCAGGTCAGTCGGTCATCTACTTCCTGTTTTCTGAATGGCCGAGTGGGGGAATGCTTAGCACGACTTAATGCAACCCCTTGTTATCAAATTGATATCAAATACAGGGTTGGGGTTGATTACTTTAAAATGTAATCAATTACATCATGATTACATGGCCTGAAAAATGTAATCAATTACATCATGATTCAAATACAATGGTTAAATAACAACTTGAGTATATATCTACAAAAGTAGGCGACATTTAGTGTTTGGGATCATTTGCTCAATATTTGCTAATTCTTAACATTTCCTTCATATTTGTGAAAAGGTTTTCCTATATTAAATGTTGCTAGATGTGGCATTATGTCTTTTGCCTCTTGTTTTATATTTGTATTGACTTTGTTACATGCTCTTCATACTCTAGTCTCCTTTAACCTTGCTACCTCTTGTGGTATCGATGTCTTCTAGAGACATTTCTCTGTAACATTAGAAAATGATAAGTGGTATAAGTGTATGTCTCACAACCTGCATAAATCAATGGCAATTTACATATCCTCCTCCTTCTTTGTGCCAAGTGGTTGCTGCTCACTATTTTGCTATTGGCCCCAGATTATGAAAGAAGGCAAAGAAACTTGCACTTCTTTATTAATGTCACATTTCTTCCTTTTATATTGTGTATTATGTAAAAGTGATGTTCAGAATAATCTAGACACACTCCTCATCTTTTGCTTCTTTTATGTAAACTAACCAAAGCAATGTTTCCTGTTTTGTAGAGAGAGTGAGATGTTTAACAGATTAGAAGAGATAGCTACCTCAGATATGCCCAGAACACCTGTACTAGGTTGTTGTATCAGTAAAGCTCTGGAGCCTGATAATGTCGGAGATGATGTAAGATTTAGTTCAACTATGTTTAGTATAGGAAAACCTTTTTCACAAATATGGAGGAAATGTTTAGAATGAGCAAATATTGAGCAAATTTCATTTTTAAGTTTGAATGAACTTTTGTCTGAATAACATGTTTTATTTTTATTGGTTATTCAATGTTGTTGGTTGCCTTTGTGAGCAAATCGAACAAAAATGCTCATCTATCAGTTCAAGACATCGCTAGAAAATTATGTATACACAACAATCTTATAATGTGACAAAAACTTAAACAACCTAAATAGAATTATGATATCCTTCAGTTAAGTTACAATGACATATGTAATTTCTATTTTAGTTTATGACTAGTCGTATTAATTGGGTTGTACAGAGTTCAGCAGTTGACTTCCTCCATCTGATGTTGGTTTCCATGAGGTGGTTATTAGATACGTACAATATTGATGGCCGATTTGCTATCAGTATCCACGATGAGGTTCGATACCTGGTGAAGGAAGAGGATAAGGACAGAGCAGCCTTGGCACTTCACATCACTAACTTGTTGACCAGGTGTCTCTTTGCTTACAAGCTGGGAATGAATGATCTACCTCAGGTATTACATCATTAAGCTTGGCACTTAACATCACTAACTTGTTGACCAGGTGTCTCTTTGCTTACAAGTTAGGAATGAATGATCTACCTCAGGTATTACATAATTAAGCTTGGCAAACTCAAGACATGCAAATGTATCTTTAATTAAAAAAAAAACCACTAAAACTATAAATACAAAACGACTATTATGTTCCAACGTTTTTATGTCTTCGACTAGGGACATAAAAATGCCATGCATTCATGCATCTGTTTATGTGTGCATCTGTCACACTTTCTTTGGGTAACCAATTCTACGTCACTTTTATTGCAGAGTTTATAGTGCCAGGTGTCCAAGCGTCCTTCTAATTTTATTTGGGAACAGACTTCTCACCATTCCATTATTGTAGGTTGCACCTTCTGAAAGGGGGCTAATATAGTGGGATTTGTTTTCTGGTCAGTTGCTAATCTACTTAAATCTAACCAATAAATGCCCTGATCCTGAAAATTCTTCTGAATCTGATGTATTATATTTTTCTTCTTTCAGTCAGTGGCCTTCTTCAGTGCAGTGGACATTGATAAATGTTTGAGGAAAGAAGTGACCATGAACTGTGTGACCCCTTCTAACCCTCATGGATTGGAGAGAGGCTATGGTATCAGTCAAGGTAATATTTAATGAGTTTTACCTGCATCAATGAAGGTCAAAGCAGCACCAAGAGTGGGGTCACACAATTGGCTTACATGTCTTGTTTCATCTGAAACCCAAAGACCTTACGCTGGATCTTTCTAGGATTTTATACATTGACTACACTTTGAAAATTACTTTATAAAAAAAGCCAAACTTGTGAGATCTTGAACTAATTAATATGTTGCATATAACATGGCTCAAGCAACATTTGTTGTTTATATGTCGTTAAGTGTCATACACCAGTTCCAAACTTTCTGTTAAAGAATTTCACAAACAGCATGCCACATTTATATTTGGCAAATAGTCTTATACTATTTAAAAAAAACCATATTGATTAAAGTGACTTACATTTTCTTATTGTTAAACAAATGCTTGAAAACGTAGGCAGCATGTATACATCTTTCATGGAAGACCGTAATTAAGGTTTGAACTATTAACTAATTATAAAACATTTAGCTTGGAAACTTTGTGTTTTCTCAGTATTTTTTCAACACTGCTAAATGTTTATTTAAAAATTCTAATTCTGCTGGCTGTTTTTGGATATGACTGATTTATGTAGGTATTGTCAGATTTTTCACTTTAAACAACCTCTCATTATCTTCTATATATGTCATATTATATTTCAGGTCAGGCCTATACTATAACTGACACAATAAAGTTAACTGGTGGATCTCTGGCTGAGAAGGAGAAGAGAGTAGAAACTCGACAGAAATCAGTAGCTTTGGGATGAATTTTTACAGCTTATATCTCAAGTTGATGGTTCACTACCGTTTGGAAGGATCTAACTGCATGTGGAGTAAACCACTACAGCTTTTATAATTTTTAAAGTCATAAGCCAGTAGTCACTTATCTTCTGGAATGGTCTTGTGGCAAGATACTGTTCAATTCAGGGATAGACAAGAATGTAGCAAACATCAAACTTGTCATGAAGATCATGAAATTTGGTGAATGATATGTGTTAAAGGATGCATAAACCCTTTCATTACCACTTAGTCTTTTTGTGTGTCTATCCACAATTTTTAGGGCCTGACCATGTATGTGGATCGGACATATAGTTTTACCCTTGTCTGTTCTTATGTACGTCCATAACTTTTTGGTTAAGTTCTTGGTTAAGGTCAATTTCTTGACACTAGATGTTGAGGGTCTATGATTTTTCACCACTAGATGTGTCTTGGGTAGGGCAAGAAGGGCACCCACTACAAATGAGGGTACTGTGACCTATACTTTACAGATGAATTAATTTTTTAAAGTTATTGGTTAAGGTCAATATTACAGATACTACATGTGGGGATTTGTGATATTTCACCACTATATGTGCCTTCGGTTAAGCACGACACCACCGGCTAGATATAAGGTCCCTGCAACTTATATTTTATGCATTAATAAATTTGGTCTAGGTCCATATCCCAGGTAATACATGTAGGGGTTCAGTGATAATTCAAGAACGGGGGCCATCCTGTGGCTCATTGACACATTTTCTAGTCTGTGAACGCTCAAACTTCAAAAATGTAAGGGTTATGGGTCTTAAACTCTACATAACAATTAGGTACCATTTTAGGATAAGCTTCTTAAAATTTGATGTAAACCAGTTGAATATTTTTGAGAAAAAACTAACAGTAGCCTAAAAAGAATTATCTGAAACTGATTTTTACAATGAAGATTATAAGATATTTGGTTATTTCTTTTGTAAAAGAGCAATTTATCTATTGCACTAGTTTAAATAAAATTTAAGTCCCCATCAGGATTGCTAAGTACTAAAAGTGCATTGTTAGAAAGTTATGGGTAGTACTTGGTTGTCTTACAAATGTTTTTTTGTCTCGCCTGCGAAGCAGAGCGGGAACATAGGTGTTACTTTACCGGCGGCGGCGGCGGCGGCGGCGTTAACTTTTTGGAAAAGTTTTATGAGCACCTCCATATCTGAAGAACTATAGGTCCTGAGTTGATGAAACTTGGTATGCATATGCCCCAGTAGTAGCTTAGCACAGTTGCATCCCCATCTTTTGACCTTGACCTTGATTTTCCGGTTGAGTGACTTTGACAATTTTCAATACATATAATAGCAATTGAAAAGTTTTGTGAGCACCTCCATATCTCAAGAGCTATAGGTCCTAGGTTGATGAAACTTGGTATGCATATGCCCCAGTAGTAGCTTAGCTCAGTTGCATCCCCATCTTTTGACCTTGACCTTGATTTTCCGGTTGAGTGACTTTGACAATTTTCAATACATATAATAGCAATGGAAAAGTTTTGCGAGCACCTCCATATCTCAAGAACTATAGGTCCTAGGTTGATGAAACTTGGTATGCATATGCCCCGGGCCCAGTATTAGCTTACCACAGTTGCATCCCCATCTTTTAACCTTGACCTTAATTTTTCGGTTGAGTGACTTTGACAATTTTCAATACATATAATAGCAATGGAAGTTTTGCGAGCACCTCCATATCTCAAGAACTATAGGTCCTAGGTTGATGAAACTTGGTATACATATGCCCCAGTAGTAGTTTAGCACAGTTGCATCCCCATCTTTTGACCTTGACCTTGATTTTCCGGTTGATTGACTTTGATTATTTTTATTGCATATATTTGCAATGTTTAAGTTCTATAAACATCTTTTGATCTCAGAAACTGAAAATCCATGTAAATTCAAAATATAGTGGAAGTAAGAAAGAATAATTGTTTCTGATGGTGCCGGCAGGCGAGACATACTTTAGTGTTAACTCTTGTTTCATTAAAAGGACAAGGCCATTGGACTACTTAACATTGAAAGTATGTTAACGTTTTTGTTCAGTTTTATATCAGTGCAGGAAGCTTTCTTTTGTTATTATTATATATAGATTTTTGCTGGAATCTAATAAAATTTCATTATACATTTAGTTGTGGTTCTTGGTTTGTGCAAAAATAGATAATCTGCATGTATAAACAGGTCTAGGATTAAATACAAGGGGAAAGTTTGGCACCAAAAAACTAGTTTAACCCCGCTACATTTTAATGTGCCTGTCCTAAGCCAGGAATCTTTATCAATGCTTATGTTTGTATTCAGTCGAATTTATGTTAATTGTTTTTTGTTAAGAAGAGGGTCTTTCATTTCACTTTAGGATTGGGCTTGAATCATATGTAGTTTACAGTTGATTCCACTTAATCGACTAACTCTTATTAGAATAATCCTCTTAATTGACTAAGATTTTAAAACACCAAACCCTTTCCTATACTTACAATACTAAAAATTTCATTAAATTGCATTGAAAATCTGAGAAAAAGTACAAAATTCCTGTTAATTGACTTAAAATTTTTAAAAATCACCTTGATACCTGTCAAAATCATATGTTTGCTTAACAAGGTCTTTGAAGTGTGTTTGATAAAAGTTATCAAAACATGTTTTTACAACCTTCATTTATGTCACATTTGTTTTTACAAGCATTAGGATACAATAAAAGTGCCACCTTACTGTTCTAATTACTCAACACATTTGATGATTAGACAATATTATGTAAATTGTCTTTGTATTTTCTGTTTAAAATTGACATTTCACTTTATGGGGTCATTCGGTTAATTGCATAAATTTCTCTGACATATTGGCTATGCTAATAAGGGGAATCCACTGTATTTCCAATTCAGGGGCCAATTGAAAAACAGCGAGCAGCTACTGCTGGTCACATTGAAGGCTGCTGGCTGTTTTCCATGGGGGATATTTTAAATTTACCTTTATATTGTAGGTTGTGTCATGTACACTTATTCCACATTTCATTTTCTTCTATCTATTTTTTTTAAATCTCTCTATTTTTCCTTTTAGAAAGTTTGGTTAATAGTAGTTTCAGAGGTAGAACACAAAAAAATATAATAAATCAAATACATTCTCAAAATATGCATATAGTGTCCAGATAAAGGAATATATTAAATATGAAGTTTTAAATGTTTAGGAACTTTTAATATTTCAAATTGATCTGTAAATATATAGGTGCAACATTGGAAGTATCATTTCTGTTTTAACCATGAGTCATTTCACTGAAAATTTAAGGTCAAACTTAAATTTTTATCTAGAACTGAATATTTTAATGCCCCCACTTTGAAGAAGAGGGGGGGGATAGTTTTAACCTTGTCCATCTGTAACATAATTTCTGTCACTGTTTTCTCAGCTACTACATGAGGTAATATTTACCAAATACTTAGGTTTTTACACACAATGGACATACATGCAAAAGAAGTAGGGGCGATAAGGCCCTAATTTAGCCTGAAAATATGAAGGTTATGCAAAAGTGTCCATTTCCCGCCAGAATATAGTGTTAACTCTGCCTAAAACGAAAACATGTCCAAATATTTAAAAATTTAATATTGAAGCGTCATAATGACGTCATAATTCTATTGATTTAAGCAAAAATGACAAAAATTTAGAAATATTGGTCGTTTTTAACATATTTTGGACCAGAAAACACCGTCCGCACACAAGAAACAAGTTTATACTTTTAAAGAAGGTTTATATAAGCCATATTAACAATCTGTAAAAATATTTGTTTCTTGTGTGCGGAGATACTTTTCTATCTAGTCCAAAATGTATCTTAAAGTACTTAAAATCAATGAAAATTGTTGATTTTCTGAATAATGTCAGTTTCATTTCATATTTCCTGCAAAAACAATCATTTATAACTTTAAAGGTGTATTAAGTTTCTCATTTTTGGACATCTAATAAATGTTTTATCAGCATCTGACAACAGTTTTCAAAGGTTGATATTTCAGTAAAATTTTAGGCCAAAAACAGGCCTTATCGCCCCTACTCCTTATTGTCACAACTTTCTAAGCAACTTCAAGAGGTAAATGTCTGATATTTTGTATACAGCTTTTTCCTATGTTACCATATGATGTATACTGATTTTATGCTCCTAGGTCGTCTTCTTCCTGTTCACCAAATACATAAGTTTTAACACAAAATTTCTGTCTCATTTAATTTTTCTTAGCAACTACATAAAGTAAAGCTCTGATATTTTGTTTAAAGCTTTATCATAAAGTAATGATGGTGTGTACTAATTTTATGCTCCTAGGTCATCTACTTCATGTTTACTGAATACTTAGGTTTTTACAAATAATGGAGATTCATGCAAAATTTCAGTCACACTCTTCTAAGCAGCTACATGAAGTAAAGATATTTTGTATACAGCTTTATCATATACACAATGCAGTACCATAAGGTGTATACCAATTTATGATCCTAGGTTATCTACTTCCTGTTTACCGAAAACTTAGGTATTTATACAAGGTTTAATTTCAATGGAGAGCGGGGGGTATCACTATTGAGCATAAGCTCACAGATATACTTGTTAATTGTTGAGTACTTTTTAGCTCACATGGACCTATTGCAATCACTTGGCGTCCGTCGTCCTCTCTCCTCTGTTAACAATTGTTCAAAAATTCTAGTTCTCCTCTGAAACTACTTAACAGAATTTAATGAAACTTGGTATTATTGATCCTTAGGGTGTCCTGCACAAAAGTTGTGTATCCATTTTTGATCCGTCAAAAAACATGGCCACCATTACTAAAAATAGACCAGGGGGGTCAGACTGCTGTTTTTCTGTTTTTGGCTTGTAAATCAAAAAGAAGAAGAGTCAAATGAAATTTGATGTCACCCTCCTGCTACAGCTTCAAAGGTTCTACAAAAGTCTCCATTTGGTCGAAGTTGTCAGAGGATCCCTTATAGAGGTTACAGCCCCTTAAAGGTGAAAAATAAGTTTTTTCATGTTTTTGGCTTATAGAATGAAAACTATTGCAGATAGAGAAAAGATGTTGCTTGCTTAAATGTTCAGCTCAGTTAGCTCTACAAAAGTCCCCATTTGGTCGAAGTTGTCAGATGACCCCTTATAGGAGTTACAGCCCCTTAAATGCAAAAAAAAAATAGGGTTTTTGGCCTACAGAATGAAAACTATTGAAGTTAGAGAAAAGCTGTTGCTTGCCTAACTGATCAGCTCATTTAGCTCTACAAAAGTCTTCATAGGGTAAAAGTTGTCAGATGACCCCTTATAGAGGTAACAGCCCCTTAAAGGTGAAAAATAGATTTTTTTCATGTTTTTGGCTTATAGAATGAAAACTATTGCAGATGAGAAAAGCTGTTGCTTGCTTAAATGTAAGCTCATTTAGCTCTACAAAAGCATTCATAGCGTTGAACTTGTCAGATGACCCCTTATTGGGATTACAGCCTCTAAATTAACATGTTTTCATGTTTTTGGCTTATATAATGAAAACTATAGCAGATAAAGAAAAGTGGTTGCTTGCTTGAATGTTCATTTCATTAAGCTCTAAACAAAAGTCTCTATAGGAGTTAAAGTGTTCAGATGGCATACATGTGATTCTCCCGCCGGGAGACAAAATCTCCTGACTTTTTTATCCATCTCCCGTTCTCCCGACTTTTTGTGTAATCTCCTGCTTTTTCAAGACATGGCAAAATTTTAGTTTTATAGACATTTTAATTGTTCAATCATAAAACATTTCCGGTGTTTTAGGGGTTTGTCAATTAGGTAGACGTTAATTTAACAGGTAAAGGTTTATTGCCGTAATAGACTTGATGATTGTATATACAGTTTGAGATTAATCAGTGAAGCCATGTTTATTTGGCACACGGTAGTGCCGTCAATTGACATTGAAATGCAATTTTAATGATTGTTGAAAATCTCCCGCTTTATGGTCCAATCTCCAGCCAAAATAATCAAAATCTCCAGCTTTGTCATCACGGATCTGTCACATGTACGAGATGGCCTTTTAAATAACATTTTGCACGTTTTTGGCCTACAGAATGAAAACTATTGCTGAAAGAAAAAAGCTGTTGCTTGCTTAAATGTTTAGCTTATATCATGTATATAGCTCTACAAAGTTCTTCATAGGTTTGACATCAAGACCAGGTGAGCGATTCAGGCTCCTGAGAGCCTCTTGTTTATGGTTTTGTGCACACAACCAGGTTGGAAGGAATTCAGTGCTTTGCTGGTTGATTTGTAATGGAAAATTATTCTAAGTTTGAATTTTTTTTTACTTGAAATATGGATGTTTAGATTTAGTAGGTCAAAATTACAAATACCAAAACGCGGGTATAAACGGTTAATTTGGATATGCTATATATCGATATTTCAAGGAGTAACCTCTCATCAGTAGCATTTAAACCAAAACATTGGAAGGTCAAAATCCCAAACAGTTGAAAACGAAAAGTACTCAAAACCAAAACGTTCGAACAAGGAAGCCAAATCCAGCACCGAGGATATCGACCATGTGCATTACAAGGAAAGAAACCTGGTGTTTTCATCAATTTTGAATTTAACTATCGGAAATTTCAGCGACAATATATTAGAAATTTTATGGTAATTCGTGTCAGACAAGTCTGACTACCAGGCTTGTGATTACCCTCGGGGACCTCTGGTCCACCAGCAGCGGTTATCGCCCAGTTGTTTCAAAATTACAAATACCAAAACGCGGGTATAAACGGTTAATTTGGATATGCTATATATCGATATTTCAAGGAGTAACCTCTCATCAGTAGCATTTAAACCAAAACATTGGAAGGTCAAAATCCCAAACAGTTGAAAACGAAAAGTACTCAAAACCAAAACGTTCGAACAAGGAAGCCAAATCCAGCACTGAGGATATCGACCATGTGCATTACAAGGAAAGAAACCTGGTGTTTTCATCAATTTTGAATTTAACTATCGGAAATTTCAGCGACAATATATTAGAAATTTTATGGTAATTCGTGTCAGACAAGTCTGACTACCAGGCTTGTGATTACCCTCGGGGACCTCTGGTCCACCAGCAGCGGTCAACACGTTCAACAAGATATTTTTTTGAAATTGGAGTTTGCCAAATATTTTGGAAAATGATCTAAAGCCCACCTTCTTTCATCACACAGGTGTGGGGTATGCATATATTTTATCAACAACAACTACATCTTTGATTACACCACTGTGTTTCATGCATGTATGGATCACACCTCTGTGTTTCATGAATGTATGGATCAAAGCAGTGTGCTTCATGCATGTATGGATCACACCACTGCTTCATGCATGTATGGATCACGCCACTGTGCTTCATGCATGTATTGATCAAAGCAGTGTGCTTCATGCCTGTATGGATCACACCACTGCTTCATGAAAGTATGGATCACACCTACTGGGTAAAAATCAATCAGACCTATATTTTTGACTTGAGCTACTTGCATTCAAGTTGACATTTGAGTTCATAATTCAGCAACTGTGAGGATAATTAGACATGGCAGGATCAACAAGTTTGGTTTATGACAAACATCCCTTAATTATGTTATTAAAAGAGCAGCAACTAAACCACTGGACCATCCTGTGAATACACACTTGTACAATGAAGTTTAGATTTTATTGTAAAAATGGAATAAAATTAATATAACAAAATATACAAATAATTACAAAAATAATATCAAACAATGTTTCAACATGAAAAAGTCACACAAGAAGAAATGAAAACATTATTAACAAAGAACAAGAACAATCAAAGAGTCAACATTACATTCAAATCTCATAAGCAAATGAATATTATGTATGAAATATGAAGAATAAGAAAGAATGTCCAGTTTTCAGCAATTTGTTATGCATATGATGGAATAAATGTTAGAAATGTTAGTATAGATTTCTAAGCTTTTAACAGTTTATAATTGAAGATCAATAAATAGTGTTATACTTATAGTATAACTAACGAATGATTCCGAATATGAGGAAATATTCAACGAGTGACCGAACAACCCAATAATTCACGAGTGTGCTATCTATGTAATAAATCTGATTAATTGTGCTTTGAAGTTCTCTGAAGACCATTGAATTTGAAGTTTTTCCCTAAATCTTTTTTTGTTCTAACAATATATAAGCAGTTGTCATTTGGCATGGTAATAAAGATACAAGTAGGATGTTTTTGTATAATGCTACTGTTTGATTCCACCCTGTAATCTATATTCCATCATAAGTCCTTGCCATGTCAGTTTTTCCACATTTTAAAGTGAATGCACATCCGTCCTAAAAATAAAGATATAACTGTATTCAAGATTTTACAAATTTAGATCTTTTCTCAAAGAATCAATGTATTTTATATGGTAATAGAAAATGCATCAATAATAAAATAAAAATGCTGTACCAGTTCATGCTGCATATTTTATCAAGTGAAGAATGCTCTTGAATGATATAAAATTAAAATAAGGGGCATAAATCATTTTTATATGAAAACCATCTAGACCTATAAAGGGGCATAACTCATACTTTTATAATGTCACTTTGAATTTAAACTTCATGTTTTAAATAAGTAATAACAGAACAGAAAATAGGAAGACAGGCTTTACTTACCACAATCAAAGATGGAAGATCTATCCAGAATCCTGAATGAGGTATGATTTCATGACCTCGGAATCCATAACAGTATTTAAATGTACAACCAAATAGGAAATATGTCGACACTACAACAACAAATCTGAAACATAATATACAATACATCAAATGCTACAATCTTACTACATAATAAAGGAAATACTATAAACTCAACTTTATCATGAACAGTTTGGAATTGTACAACTTGTGCATGTTTAACCTTAATGTTGAATAATTAAACAGCAACATTTATTTTGAAAAACAGAAAAAAATGTGCTTCAGTATTGAACAAAAGAGTTATAATGTATGAGGCTAATCACATGTAGTGTACATGAGTCCAGAAATATGTGTATTGAAAAAAAAAACTGAAGCAAATGGACAGCAATTACTGCAGTTCTGCCTTGTTGTCTTCCTTATTTACACATGACACAATAACTTGTAATCATTCAGTATTATTTTAAATCTACATAGAACTCAAAATATATTTCTATTTCAATGATTGAAAATAATGAAGATATTTACAAAATAATGAAGATATTTACAAAATAATGAAGATATTTACAAAATAATGAAGATATTTACACAATAATGAGAACAGATCCCAGACTTAGATTGGTATCATCTGTTGGTAGTACTACAGGACAGGCTCCATCAAACAAAACTCGGATCATGTACTGTAAAAATACAAATATATATAATTATTAACCAAAAATATAGAAATTTGTAAATACAACAACGAAAAATTGGAAATATATGATTCATTTGCTATTGATATGATTTGTTTTCATCTTGTACATGTTCTGTATTTAATGTCATTTACAGGAAATGGGAAAGATAATGTGTCCTGTTGATTTTTCTAAATAAAACATTGATTGATTGGTTAGATAATAGAAAAATGTTGCAGAAAACAATGATAAAATTATGTTATAAACATTTTCAACTGATCAAACTTTAAAAGTAAATTAAACTTGAAGTGAAGATTAACTGATTTGGATGGACAGACAGACAGACAAGGAGGCCCAATCACTATATAGTAACCTCTAGCTCTACTTTTGTTGATTGGAATAAAAAGATGGACATATACCTTGCAAGTTGTCTGGTTAAATGAAGCACTTTGAACTGCTCCCTCTGGAACGGGTGTAGATGTTTCCCCTGCCTTTGGAAGCCATAAAAGCCCTTTCTTACATCCAAAATAAATTTCTGTTGATATGTTACATTTAGTATCATCTTTTCTTGTAAAAGTTGATCCTTGAAATTCAGCAACAAAATCTTTATCTGTAAATATAAATAAACATGTTAATATGGGCTTTGTCTCATATACTAGTTATTCCACATCGCATTGAATGAATTGACTTTTTTGTTACATTTTAATTTAATATTAAGTAATGAGTGATAAGGATTTGTAAAAAAATAATTTAAATAAATATACAAGTCATTGTATGATAACATCCAGTTAATATGTAAGTACTCCCTTTCAAAGAAACATCATTTACATGTTTTTTTGTTGTCTTGACATTGGATAAACTCTGTAAACTATAGAACTTTATTCAAAATTTGATTCAGATATCTACTGAATAAGAGCAGTGACTGAAGAGGTAATTGTAACAAGCAGAGCAGGTTTGCCTTATGAAAGAATACAATAAAGAAAAAAAGTGATGTAAATTTAACATACCTGGAGAACTGTTTACAATATGATAGGGGTTACTGTTTTTATATGATCCAGCATTAAAATTCTCTTTGGTTCCTGACACATTAGATGTTTGAACACAGACGCTGGATGTTCCTGAACCACAGCCAACCTCTTGAGGTAAACTATGACAAAATCCTAAAGTAATATCACAGGACTGGATTGGATCGAAACCAATACATCCCTGATTCTCTGCTTTGAACAACCAGTAACTAAAAGGAAAAATAAAAATTACTGACTGCACTTGCATGGCATATATCATTAAATACATTATATTTATAAATGTGAAAAACTATTCAAACAAGGTTATTAATACCACAAGTTAGTAAAATCTTTTTTCTAAATTCTTCCACAAATATTGATCTCTTATTGAAAATTTAACTGTACACTTCCTTTTCTGATCACATCCTGAATTTTATGGTAATGTTTTTATAAAGCTCACAAATTTAAAAACAATCCATTGGAAATGGAAAATTGGCTTCAAAATTTATTACAAAAAGGATATGAATTGAATTTTGTTAAATCTTTGAATTTAGTTTTTTTTGTCAGAAATATTGATAACTTGATACTTACCGGTACTTTAAAACTTCCCTAAGCTTTTTTACTCTAATAATTGTCATTAATAAGCATTATAGCGATCAAGTATGTTGGTTTTGTGTGAAGACACTTCACCAAATCATTATTGTTTGAAGTGTTGTGTCTGATTTAAAATCGATATGTTTAATTTTTTTACATCAGTCGTTTGATGATTCTCAGCTAGCTGTCAGAAACAGCAAGTGTTCTATACTGTCTGTACTGTCCTTTCGTTTGTTCTTGTTGTCTTTTGTCTAAGGTTCTCTCTAGTGGAATTGAACTTTGATCGATTTGATTTTAATTGTGTGTTTAGTTTTTGTGCTTTGTCTTGGAATATTGATAGGGGAAGGTTGGGCCCAAAAAACTAGTTTAACCCTGCCACACATTACATGTGCCTGTCCTAAGCCAGGAATCTTTGACAAATCTTCCGTTTGTACCTGTCTTTTTGATGTTTTCTGTTCCTTGTTTAGGAAGGGGGTCTATCTGTGACTATTTCAGGACTGGATTTGAACTATAAGCATTTTATTTAGACCATGGGCCAATTGCAGAACCGGGAACAGCTCCTACTGGCCTCATTGAAGGCTGTTTGCAGTTGTCCATTGTGTTTTTTTTTTAATTGCAGCTTCATTGCGTACACTTATTCCTGCAAATCTCATTACTTTCTATATCTATATGTATATATATATGCAATTAATACTGATTGCATAATGATTTGTATTCCAATATCTGTTAGTTTTACTGCTTACTTGTAGTGTATTTGTTAATCTATTTTCTGATTTGGTCTTATCTTATTCTTATTCATTTGTGAATCATCAAATTATTTATATTTCATTAATAAGATTATTTCTTAAAAGTGACAACTCATGAAAGTACTTAAATCCTGGATGAATTCATTAACATAGTTTTGAAAAATACCAAAAAAGTTTGGGAAAAGGGAGGTAACTTAATTTGACAGTGGTCATGTGACAACAGCATGTTGAGGTCATAGTCAGTTGATCTGCAACGAACAAATGAACAATTTACATCTGAATGAGCCAGTTTATCTTCTAAAATATAGGTAATCACTTCACATTTATAATAATGAATAAAATTATCACATTCTAAAATCAGTTAAAAAGACATAATTTGGATGAAAATAAAATCAAATTATTTAGTAAACAAAGACTGGATTTCAATGATTTTGCTTCCGACATTTTACCTTTGAGACAGATTGGCAACTTTGAAAGTTTTAAAGTCATTCGTCGGACAAACTTCGGCTTTAGTGAAATACGGCTTAGCCATAATCAACAGTAACCATGATGAAAAACTGAACACGGCCACCAATCGCGCAAACTCATATCCAAATGCTATGAAAGAATTTACGTTAGCGGGACATCCGGATATGAGTGAGCGGAACTTTTTCCTTTCGACTGGAATGTAAGTAACCTTTATTCTCTCTTATTTTTGCATATATTCATAAAAATCGAATGTCATTCGACGTAGTTTAATAGTTCTAGTCAAGTATAAAAACCCCCAGTGTTGACACCAAGGCATTGCTAAAAAAAAATAAGATATTCTGTGTTTACGCCCTGCAATTTTGAGGGGTCGGTTCGTAAAAGGGTTCATTACATAGCTCAAGTGATGCAGTTGTACCATGTTTTTGTTTCTAATGAGTTTTAAAGGACAACAAAAGACGAGGCTGTTCTCAGAATCCACACTATCAATATGAATGAATGAAAATCGACACAAAAATGCAAAAATATGAGTTTTCGGGACCTACTATGAGTTAGCACACCGGATATGAGTTAGCGACACTTACAAGTGTGATGCAGTTGTTGTTACAATAGTCATTTATGTACAGCATTAAGCATTAAATTATAAAAAAAACTTAAGTCTACCTCGTGTACACTGAACATACTAAAGGTTAGTAAGAGGTTTTCGCATTGGTGACCTACGTAAAACCGTATTTTTATACCTCTTTCTATTTACACATAAGGAGAAATCGCTGTCATAAAAGAAAAGTTTTAGTACAGCAATTAAAAATTTATTTGTTATATTTTAAAGAAAATAAACCATTGGTCATGTTGAAATACTGCTGGCTGTTTTCCATTGCGGATGTTTAAATTGCAGTGGTTGATGTAGGTTGTGTCGCGTACACCTATTCCAACCGATCGTGGGGTTTATTAAAGACTCATCAGAGGCGCTCTGACCAACAATTTGAAATTCTAAACACAACAAATGAATATGAAGAGCTTACAACTATAAAATAATGTCAAATATGAATCCAAAATATGACCTTTGGTGGTAGGAAGAAGCTTAGATTTTGACAATTTAAAAATTTACACTGAAAATTTCATGGATTTGTCAACACTAAAGTGTTGAATCGACATTATTAGGTGTACGCGACACAACCTACATTAACCACTGCAATTTAAACATCCGCAATGGAAAACAGCCAGCAGTCTTCAACATGACCAACGGTTTATTTTTTTTTAAATATAACAAATAAATTTTTAATTGCTGTACTAAAACTTTTCTTTTATGACAGCGATTTCTCCTTATGTGTAAATAGAAAGAGGTATAAAAATACGGTTTTACGTAGGTCACCAATGCGAAAACCTCTTACTAACCTTTAGTATGTTCAGTGTACACGAGGTAGACTTAAGTTTTTTTTTATAATTTAATGCTTAATGCTGTACATAAATGACTATTGTAACAACAACTGCATCACACTTGTAAGTGTCGCTAACTCATATCCGGTGTGCTAACTCATAGTAGGTCCCGCAAACTCATATTTTTGCATTTTTGTGTCGATTTTCATTCATTCATATTGATAGTGTGGATTCTGAGAACAGCCTCGTCTTTTGTTGTCCTTTAAAACTCATTAGAAACAAAAACATGGTACAACTGCATCACTTGAGCTATGTAATGAACCCTTTTACGAACCGATCCCTCAAAATTGCAGGGCGTAAACACAGAATATCTTATTTTTTTTAGCAATGCCTTGGCGTCTACACTGTGGGTTTTTATACTTGACTAGAACTATTAAACTACGTCGAATGACATTCGATTTTTATGAATATATGCAAAAATAAGAGAGAATAAAGGTTACTTACATTCCAGTCGAAAGGAAAAAGTTCCGCTCACTCATATCCGGATGTCCCGCTAACGTAAATTCTTTCATAGCATTTGGATATGAGTTTGCGCGATTGGTGGCCGTGCTGAATGAAAACTTTTTTGTTCTGTGGTTTCGTTTGCTTGTGCCAGTTCTAGACTCCATTTTTATCATGTGACTAAAAATATGTTAATGGCGGGAAATTTAAACCTCAGAATCAATGTCCAGATCACAATTATATTAATAGAATCAAATTTAACATTGAAATAAAAGAACTTTGATGGTTGATATGTTACATTAAGGTGGTTCCTAACACCACTTTGACCTAGATATCGACCAAATAAAAAGTGTTAATTATAATAAAAGAACGCACATTTCATTTTTGGGGCTACCACAGGATACCCCAAAAAATTGCTTTTAAAAGGCATATTTTGGCAGAGTTCGCAGGTCGTTTTTTGGCATAGGTCGATTTTATGAAGTGTAGGTCAGAAGTCGCCCTTAAAAAGCCCTCAGGTCGCAGGTCGTTTTTATACGACCGTGAAATTTTTGCGATCGTATAATGTTATGGCGATGTCGTCGTTGTTGTCGTTGTCGTCTGTGGACACTTTGGTTTCCGTGCGATAGCTTGAGTAAATGTTGACCGAATGTTATGAAATTTTGATATAATGTTTGTTACCACTAAAGGAAGGTTGGTATTGTATTTGGGGATTGTGACCCCTACCATTTTAGAAAAAAGGGCTAAAACGGGTGTATTGACAAAACTGTTGTAAAATGTTTAATTTTCATCCGATTTTGATTATTCTTTTTTTATCGACTTTTTTACTTGTGGTCCGATTTTCAAAATCTTTTTTTCATTGGAATCATTGTGAAAATCCCTGCCAGCGTCTTTCAATCAGATTTGCAATATCTCTTACCATTTTGGAGAAATTAGGGGTCAAAGGGGCCAAAAACGCCATTTTTAAAAGTTTGTCAATGCAAATAGTTTTATACCAAAAATTAGGTTGTAGTGGGCCTGCCAATTGTTATGAAGTTTTAATATGATGATTATATCCACTAAAGGAATGTTGGTGGTTTCGTATTTGGGGTTTGTGGTCCCTACTGTTTTAGAAAAAAGGGCCAAAAAGGGCTAAAACGAGTGTATTGACAAAACTGTTCTAGAATGTTTATTATTCATTCGATTTTGAAAATTCTTTTTTTATTGAATTCATCATTAAATTTTATCTACTTAATGTGTCAATGATTTTGATATGTATTTCACCATTACATTGCTACAGGGGGCTAAAGACAGGCCACGCCCATAAAATCAACTTTTTTATTTGTGGTCTGATTTTCAAAATATTTTTTTCATTAGATTCCTTGTAAATATTTCTGCCTATTATTTTAATCGGAGTTGCAATATCTTTTACCGTTTTTTGAGAAATTAGGGGTCAAAGGGCAAAAATTGTAAATTAATAAATAAGGCTCTTTGTATTACTGTTGATGTAAATATATATGTGTCAAAAATGCATTTTTAAGTCCACCACAGGATGCATATGCATGTATCAATATACAGTTATTTAATGCCTTCTCATGGAGCAGTCAAAACTATTATCCCGAGGTGCTGGAGATGATTTAGAAACTGTTGCTTGAGGCCGCAGGCCGAAGGCAACAGTTCTTAAATCATCTCCTGAGCACCGAGGGCATAATAGTTTGACTGCTCAATGAACAGGCATTAAATAACTGTTTTATTAACTTCTAGAATACAGAGAGAGTGTGTGCGCTCATTTAACAGTGCGACATCAAAAGAATTAGGCGCGTTATGTTTTCACCAAGAGGTTCTCATATAAACAAACTTAAGATAATTATGCATGGAAATCAGTTGAGAAAAATTCTATTTATTTATATATGAAATATATAGAAAACTGTAATTTAATTATAACCGTAAAATACTTTTGACGTCGCTCTGTACTGTGCATCGTTTACGCGCATGGAACAGTTCGTTCCAGAAGTGAAACAGTTAACTGTTACATGCTGACGTCATTTCGAAGAAAAAATTAATGAAAACATCCAAAGTTACTTCATATGAAAAATATTCACTATAAGTTAATAAAAAGCTTTGTCAGTCCACCATGGGCTTCATGTGACCAAAGCAATGGACTATCCATATTGGGCCTCCAACGTTCAGGGTTCAACTTGTTGCGGTCGTATCATGCTGCGCTCGGCGTAGCTTTTTATTAACCCTGTGGGAGCCACATTTTTTGCCAAATAAAATGCATACAATGAGATATCATACTTTTATGAATGCATTACATCCATAATTTTTAAACAAATATGATTTCTAAAATGTTTATTTGTAGTCGAAAGTTTGCAATTTATGGTACATCTAGCAAATTCAACTTACAATTTCAAACGAAACAAGTTATGTCCTTCAATTATTGAATACATTATCTAAAATAAAGGCGTTTCAGAATTTTCAAAAATGGTCTCAACCATGTGATTCAAATGATATTTTGTACAGCTTTTGAGTACAATAAAATACAGGTCAAGTTCAATTTCCAGCATGATCCAAAAAACAGTTTTCGAGATAGGCCACTTTGAAATCAAATTTTATGAACTTTTGATATTATAACGTGGCGGGGTACCATGTAATGTCCCATTACATGCCCTATTTTTTTTTAGAAATCATATTTGTTTAAAAATTATGGATGAAATGAAATCATAAAAGTATGATATTTCATTGTATGCATTTTATTTGGTAAAAATGTGCGTTCTTTTATCAAAATTAACACTTTTTATTTGGTTGATATCTAGGTCAAAATGGTGTTGGGGAACCCCCTTAACTAAAATAAAGTAGTTGCAAATTTATATAATATAATATAATAAACAAACAGGTATAAATGTATAATCTATAAGGCACAGACCATTTGATTTTCTGGGGGGGGGGGTGCTGGGATTTTACCTTGAGCCGGGCCAGATTATTTTTTTCACACACATATTAAGCAAGGATGAAATTTTGTTGGCAAGATTGAAACCAGATTATTTTTTTTTTACAAAAATCAGGGCCAGGAAATTTTTTTCAAAAAAATCCCAGGCCCCCCCCCCCCCCCCCCCAGAAAATCAAATGGTCCGTGTCTAAGTTACACTGACACTTGAAAGGGGCACCAAGTGTTTGCTTCACCTATATACATAGAAATATTGTGCTTTGATAATAAGTTTATTATTATGTCTTTTGTTTCCATTCAGATCTTTTCTCAAAACATTCAAGAATAAAATTGCCTAAATAGTTTAATGCTTCTAGGTTCTCATTAGTAAATAGCCAGAAATACTTAAGCTCTGGGGATAATGATTGGAAATTATTTATTTTGTCAAAAAATATGCTATGCTCCTGTTTATACATGTATAAAGGACATGTTACCATAAAATGTGATTCATTTTCAACTGCATGGATATCTTTACTCAAACAATAGTGACATAATCTTTGAGATCTCTCAATATAATTTTTACTATATCTATCTTTTTCTATTCTCAAATCATGAGCACTTATTCTTATTTTACAAATTGCTCTTCTAATTCTAAAATCTTTAATTGATAAATAAGCCTCTGGAATAAAATCAGTTTTAAGACTAAAAAGGTTTTCTAATTTACTGTTACCCTGTGATAAAATTTCTGTCCTTTTATGTTTTTCTACTACATATAAGTTTTTCTACTACATTTTTTTTGTACTTTGAAAAATAAATACATATTCTGACATTACTATTACAAATATTTATATTATACTCTCTTAATTTGTGCATTTTCCATAAAAAAGAGAAAACCTTATTTACATGTATAGCTTCATTGGGGTGTCACAGCCCCCGGCCCTTGAATACCGAATACCGTTTAAAAAAGGACAGAATACAGATAAAAAGACTGGAATACCGAATACTCTAAAGATCACGGCGTAGGCGTACCAAAAGCCTGAAAATTCGTAACATCTTGTACCGCGTTACACCTTGGCGTATCAAATACCCTTTAAAAAGCACTGAATACTGCGTACCAAAAGGGCTGTGACACCCTCCTTCATGGACTTGTACAAAGTAAGGATACTTAACATCTGTATGTGTATTTTATCATCAAATTATTTTGCTAGGGGTACACATGTAGAGGTTTGCAATTTATAGCTTTTCACATGCAAATGTTTTCTTGGAAATTGTAACTTTAACTGCTATTCATAATCAATTCATCATGTTCATATACTACATGTAATGCATTAGATATCTATTTTTATTTTGATATAATATACAATGTATTACTGCAGTTCTTTGTTCTGATGTTTGTTCAAAGTCCAAAGATTACAAATGAAGCATTAATGATTAGGTGTCTTAACATTTAAACTTTTGAATAATGGGCTAATATAAAATATTGTATAAAAATATGTCAATATACTATTAGCCTACTAAACTAGGTGAAGGTCATTATTATGATTATTGACAAATATGACAACAAGCTTAAAATTCATATAAGTAAACAATCTTTTCCAATTACATTTGTATAGTAGAATAGTTTAAAGGTAAGATGTTGATTTGATAAAAATAATTTACATATTTTAAAAGAAATTCTGAAAAAAATGTAAAATATGTTTTAAATTTTTTCTTTGGTTTATAAATATTCAAATAAGTTGGTCTTTTAAAAATTACTGATACATTCAGTACTTAATTGCAAAAGCATCAAAGCATACATGTACCCATAAAAAGTTTAATGATATGTAAAATTATTATGAAATTTGATAAATTTAAAAATGAAATGTTATGTTTCATCGTAATGTTCTTATGTACATGTATGTGTATTCTCCAATGTTATGTAATTATAATAATACATTAACAAATTAAAGCTGAGCATGAGTTCATACTACATGTACTAATCCATTATAAAGAACATGTTATAGAAGACACCTGCAAATTCGCTGGGAAAGTTGGTTAAGAACATTTACACACATGATTTACATCGATATAGGCCTCGGAAAATCAAGGTCTATAATTGATATGAAAAGCCTGAGTGCTGACCATAATAGTCTATAACATGTGTACAATCACCAACTAGTGTTTCCGTCCCCACCATATTGCTCCCCTTTTCAAGTGGTTGTCAACATTTACTGTTCCTTTGTTTTTCACACAACCTCCCAATTTATATTTCTTATTTACTGTACATTTTATAATTTGCTTAATGTCCATAGCCCATATATAACCCATATTGTGCTGCTAGGGGATAAACACCAATTGCAACTAACTCTCTCATTAAAACATTATTGTAAACTGTTTGCTCATTTACCTGTACCTGACTTTTTTTTGGTCCCCTGCCACAACGCAGAGCGGGGCCATAGAAATGCTGGGTGTCCGTCTGTCTTTCTGTCCTTCCGTCACAGATTTTGTAAGCGCTCTAAAGGCTACAAATTTTGTCGGATTTTCATGAAATTTATACCAAATGTTTATATCACTAAAACCTTGGTCAAGTTAAAAAATCAGCATTATCGATAATTTTTGTAGGAGTTATGGGACTTTGATCATAAAAAAGACTGTTTTTTTGGCAAAACAGACCTTGTAAGTGATCTTAGCAGATGTAGACAAATTTTCATGAAATTTATACCAAATGTTTATATCACTACTACCTTGGACAAGTTCGAAAATCAGCATTTTTTTATAATTTTTTGAGGAGTTAGGGACTTTGGCCATAAAAAAGACTCTGCTTTTTAGCAAAACAGACCTTGTAAGCACTCTCATCCCTACAGATGTCGACGACGGATTTTCATGAAATTTATACCAAATGTTTATATCACTAATACCTTGGTCAAGTTAAAAAATCAGCCATGTTCAATAATTTTTGCTTCACTGGCAGGGGACCCTGGAATTCCATTCTTGTTTAAATATTGCTTATCTTAAATAAATGAAAGGTCATGAAACATATAAAAAAGAGTATTTTTTTTTCAATTTTCCTAACATGAAAAATGGAATGTATCAAAAGAGGAAATAAACTTCACCTCCTTATCCTTCTCATTATCATTTCATGTTCATTTTATGATCTCCTTAATGTTCACTGATTTTGCTGCTAGGGGGTAAAACACCAACTAACTTACTCACTCAAACATTATTGTACCACTGTTTGTTCATTTACTTGTACCCACAATTTTTAGCTCACCTGGACCGAAGGTCCATGTGAGCTTTTACCATCACTTGGCGTCCGTTGTCGTCGTCGTCGTCTGTCGTCGTCTGTAAACAATTTTTCAAACGTTAACTTGTCCAACACCATAAGTCCAATTGCAACCAAACTTGGTATAGTTGTTTAGTGGCATTATGTGTACAAAACTATCGTTCGGATTTTTGATTCGTAAAAAATCATGGCCGCCATGGCTAAAAATAGAACAGGGGGGTCAAATTACAGTTTTTTGCAAATAACTCAAAAACGGTAACAGATATCAAAAAAGGGTAAAAGTGATCAGCACCTCAAGATCTACCTGCCTAGAAATTTTCAAGAAGATCCAACAACCGATGTAGGAGTTATTGCCCTTTTTCTGGATTTTTTCAAAATTTTGCACTTATTTAGCCCTATATCTTGAAAACTATACAAGTTATTTTAAAAATTCAAAATGCAGATGATTGAGCAGGTCAAGATCTACATTTCATGTAATTAGGTCAAAGCTGTAGAACCATTTCTTTTAGACTTTTGAAGCAGGGCTATAAGAAAATACGTCTCATACGATCACTAAAAAAATTCTTTCTTCGTTACCAGCCACTACTAGAAAAGTTCAAAATTGAGTTAAAAGATATGATAATTAATTGTTTTAATTAGTGTTTGACTGGTCTGCTGTACTGAGATGATCACCTCAATATCCCTATTGTGTCTCACAACTGTGTTGTGTTCTATGGTCATTACCGGATCCTAAGATCGCAATGGAAGAGGGA
Source organism: Arcuatula senhousia (assembly GCA_963971305.1). Classification (NCBI taxonomy): domain Eukaryota; kingdom Metazoa; phylum Mollusca; class Bivalvia; order Mytilida; family Mytilidae; genus Arcuatula; species Arcuatula senhousia. Next base: position 69,565,391 of record OZ020305.1, on the reverse strand, counting down.
GGTTTGGCGCCATAAAACCTGGTTTAACCCACCATTTCGTTTGAAATGCCTGTACCAAGTCAGGACCATTGCGATCCACCAGTTCTCCGGTATGACTGATTCGTTTTTGTCATTTTCTCTGGACTATGAGATTGATCATTCAAGTTCGGTAGTTTTGTTATTACCTTTATTTTAGGAGTTATGGCCCTTAAAGTGTCAAATTTACCGTTTTTCATTACTTTTCCCCTGAATTTCAAAGATTAACTTGTCTGACACCATATATCCAACGTCAACCAAACTTGGCACAGTTGTTTAATAGCATATATGCTACAATTCTATCGTTCAAATTTTTGATTCATCAAAAAATATGGCCGCCATGGCTAAAAATAGAACATAGGTGTAAATTGCAGTTTTTTGCTAATAACTCAAAAATGGTTACAGATATCAAAATTCTGATGGGAGACAAAAATGATCAGCATCTCAAGATCTACCTGCTATGAAAGTTTCAAGAAGATCCAACAACTGATGTGGGAGTTATTGCCCTTTTTCTGGATTTTTTCAAAATTTTTCACTTGTTTAGCCATATATCTTGAAAACTATACAAGATATTTCAAGAATTTGAAATGCATATGATTAAGCACATCAAGATCTACATTTCATGTAATTAGGTCAAAGCTGTAGAACCATTTCTTTTAGGAGTTATGGCCCTTAAAGTGTCAAATTTACCGTTTTTCATTACTTTTCCCCTGAATTTCAAAGATTAACTTGTCTGACACCATATATCCAACTTCAACCAAACTTGGCACAGTTGTTTAATAGCATATATGCTACAATTCTATCGTTCAAATTTTTGATTCGTCAAAAAATATGGCCGCCATGGCTAAAAATAGAACATAGGTGTAAATTGCAGTTTTTTGCTAATAACTCAAAAATGGTTACAGATATCAAAATTCTGATGGGAGACAAAAGTGATCAGCATCTCAAGATCTACCTGCTATGAAAGTTTCAAGAAGATCCAACAATTGATGTTGGAGTTATTGCCCTTTTTCTGGATTTTTTCAAATTTTTTCACTTGTTTAGCCATATATCTTGAAAACTATACAAGATATTTCAAGAATTTGAATTGCATATGATTAAGCACATCAAGATCTACATTTCATGTATAAGATCAAAGCTGTACGATCATTTCTTTTAGGAGTTATTGTCCTTAAAACAACAAAATTTACCATTTTTCATTACTTTTTCCCTGAATTTCAAAGAATAACTTGTCTGACACCGTAAGACCAACTGCATTTTAACTTGGCACACTTGTTTAATAGCTTATATGCTACAACTCTATTGTTCAGAATTTTGATTGGTGAAAAAACATGGCCGCCATGGCTAAAAATAGAACATAGGGGTAAATTGCATTTTTTTGCTAATAACTCAAAAATGGTTTCAGATATCAAAATTGTGCAAGAATCAAAAAAGATCAGCATATTAAGATCTACCTGTGCTGAAATTTTGGAAAAGATCTTACTGCTGATGTGGGAGTTATTGCCCTTTTTCCTAATTTTTGCCAAATTTTGCACTTATCAAGCCCAATATCTTGAAAACTAACCAAGATATTTCAGAAATTTAAATCGCATATGGTTATGCACAATAATATCTACAAAATATATATGTCTGTGTAGTTCAGGTGAGCGATTCAGGCTCCTGGGAGCCTCTTGGTTTTTTTTGATTTCGCCTAATATAAAAAATTCACCTCCATATACATGTACATGTGTATTTCCCATTATCATTTCATGTTCATTTAAGCCTCTCCTTAATGTTGATCACCCATATATGTAACCCATTTAATTTTGCCTAGCAAAAAAATGAAACATAAATTTAGTCATACAATATTTGAATCTTCCTGCCATCAACAGGTTTAGTATGTAATAAACTTGTATTGAGCATGCGCGACAGCTTATAAACTCCGGAATGGAAGCGGTCTTCAGAATGGGTTATTTTCACCAAAATCAGCAATTTTTAAGAAATAAATTGTGGTTTTAAAGGAACAAAACAGTACCATTTGTACAAGTCATGTTACAAATATTTTTCATTTTTTACGGTTACTGAGGATATGTGGCTCAAAGAATTCAGTCTCTTAATTTAGTATTAGACATGTAGATAGTCATGTGAAACATCAAATCACAGTTTACAATGTATTATATCAATTTATATAGGAAACATTTATAAAACAAAACAAGTATGACACATTTTCATGGTGATAAATGAGGTCAAGAACTGAAAATTTATATGGTTCCTGTCTAAACATTTTCTTTTGCTTTTTATGAAGAAAAAAACAACAATTTTAATTGATTTATAGAATTGTGCAAAATAATCCAAATGTGATTAGTAATGACTTTGCATAAAAGTTTTTTAAGAAAATATTATTATTTTTTTAACAAGGGTTTTATCATCATTTTGAATTTATTTTGCTGATAATTTCTTTTTTAATGCATTGCATGACCTCCAATTCTTGTGATTTAATTCAACTGATTAAAATAGCACATTATTTGATGTGAAGCAATTACTTTTGGAATAATGTGTGTCCCTTAAAGGTATTAATAAGGTCAATATAAATTCACATAAAAGACAAGATAAATATCATACCAACACATTCTTATGTGAACATATCTGGTAGTGCCTTAAGAGATTGTTTGGTCTACTTTTAAGTGTTCAGTTCTTTGAACATGTGGCCATATAAAAACTTGTGAAAAAGATTATTATGTGAATTTTTCATTAACTTTAGGTGTAATTTTAATTGGTTTCTGCACATATTTAACTCGGTATCACAGCAAGAGTTCTTTTCACAGACGTACAAAGTAACATTATAAACAAGATGGTATTGGTTACTGTAAACATTCCTGCTTCATAACAACAAATATAATTTTGCTGTTAGCAATAAATATATATATTTATGCATGGACTCTAAAAGTGCATATGGCACTTACATTTGACTGAGGTAGGATTGGTTGTAAATTTTCCTGTGATTATCAGCAGGACATGGGCTCTTATTACATTTTTTTTATGTCTGTATTCTTTTTCAGAGGAAATAAGCTATGTTCAAGATAAGTGCCAAGCTTGTGCAGGCCACTCATGGGGGAGTGCGTACCCTACAGAGAGGGCTACAGACATACACACGATATGCATATTACTCATTGAATGACCGGAAAGGTCGCCAAGATGTCTCCCAAAAACGATATGAACCTAGATATAGCCTGGAGTATGACCAACCTGAAGATTTTGTTCGACCTCAGGTATATGTCTGCATGCATATCATTAATTAACAAATGAGCAGGGATAATGAAGCTTTAAAGGTAAATAAGGAGACATAATAAGTTAAATAATTACAAGAAATATGAGAAATTGAAGACCACAATGGTCCTGACTTGGTACAGTCAGTAGGAATGGTTTGTTAAACCAGAGTTTATGGCCTGCCATTATGTTTTTCTTATCCATTCTGACATTCTAAAATATGATTGAATTGAAATTAGTATAAACGCTAAATGTAAATCAAATTTGAATAATCTTGCCAGACTTAAACCAACACAGCTTTAAATATCTTAGCAAGTACCGTATTTCAGAAGTTTGGATGAAAATATTGCTTATACATAGCCATGAAATGTGATGCAAAATTCAGTTTGAAAAAGTACTTAAAGAGTTTTTTTGCCGTTTATTTAATTTGTGTTCTTAATTTCAGTGGTGTAAAACAGAAAGTGATTCCTTAAACTATGCAATATACAGAACATTGGTGGCCTTGTATTTTGTATTTGTTGTCCTATATTCCTCCATCATTGGAACACTTAAGATGAAGATGTTTATTATGTTGACGTATTGGTCATTGTATACCCTGACAGCATGTCAGGTGCTGAGGGCAGTTAATGTATGGCATTACATATCTCTGAAGAAACAAAAACAAGGTTTATATCTACTGGTAGAATTAGGAGTTAGTCCTTAAAAACTTAAATAGAATAAAAATTGATAAGGTTGAATAATTTGTACATTTAACATTTTTATACGACCGCAAAATTTTTGCGATCGTATAATGGTATGGCGATGTCGTCGTCGTTGTCGTCGTCGTCGTTGTCATCGTCTGGGGACATTTGGTTTCCGTGCGATAACTTTAGTAAATATTGACCAATTGTTATGAAATTTTGATATGATGTTTCTAACCTCAAAAAGAAGGTTCCTATTGTATTTGGGGTTGGTGGCCCCTACCATTTTGGAAAAAAGGGCCAAAAGGGGCTATAACGGGTGTATTGACAAAACTGTTGTAGAATGTTTATTATTCATTTGATTTTTAAAATTCTTTTTTTTATTGAATTCCTCATTAAATTCTGTCAACAAAATGTGTCAAAGGTTTTGATGTATATCGAACCATTACATTGCTACAGGGGGCCAAAGATATGCCACACCCAAAAAATCAACTTTTTTATTTGTGGTCCGATTTTCAAAATCTTTTTTTCATTGGAATCCTTGTGAAAATCCCTGCCTGCATTTATCAATCAGATTTGCAATATCTCTTACTGTTTTTAAAATATTAGGGGTCAAAGGGGCAAAAAACGCCATTTTTAAAAGTAGCTCAAGGCAAATGGTTTTACACAGGAAATTTAGCTGTGGTGGGCCAGCCAATTGATATGAAGTTTAAATATGATGATTATATCCACTGATTAAGAGCTTTTTATTGCATTTGGGGTTTGTGGTCCTAAATTTAAAAAAAAAAGGGCCAAAAGGTGGCTAAAACGGGCCAAAAATGTCAATTAATATATAAATTAGATTTTTCTATTAAATGTTAATATAAATTTATATGTGTTAAAGGTGCATTTTAAAGTCCACCATGGGATGCAAGTGTCAAAAATCTTTGTAAGTCCACCATGGGCTGCATGTGACAAAAGCAATAGACTATCCATATTGGGCCTCCAATGTACAGGGTTCAACTTGTTGCGGTCGTATCATGCTGTGCTCGGCGTAGCTTTTTATTATGCAAATTAATTGTCATGGTTTTATAAAGTATCATGAATTCTGTCATTGAACTCTTTAAAGTGATTCAATTTCTCTAAAATGTTTTGGATTATCTTGTGATGTAGAGTGAATCACTTATCTCCTTATTATTGGAATTATTTATTGTACAATTTATTGTCTTGTGCATTTATATATTTTTGTAGAATATGAACATGATCAACAGCATCTAAAACCAAATCATAAAATGCTGTTTTATTTTGAATTTTATGCTTAGATGTCTTTTCCACTTAATCATGCAGACCGTTTATTATAACAAACACTGATTATTTTAACAGAATTACAAATGAACCATAGATTGAAGTTACAGTGGGTTCTATACAATATATCAGGAGATACAGCACCAATAGTAGCAGCCTTGTACTGGAGCATTGCTTATGATGGTCAGATTTTTAAATGTTAATAAAGTGTCCTTGTAACATAAACACATTTTTTCGCAATGTTGTAAACACTTCTAAACATCATGCATTTTTAAAGAGCATGGGAAAAGTCAAGGGTTTTTACTTCATTATTGGAGCCTGCGATTTTTGACTTGTGAAAAATTATTTGAAATAAAACACAATATGAAACACACACACGGACAATATGTAAATGCTTTTTAAGGGTTCAATGGAATGAAATTAAAATGACATTTACATATATATTTACTTATTGAGACAAGCTGTAAGAAAACTGTTTGTAAAAGCTGTACATCGTACTCCCCAGGTCCTTATGGCATCATAGTAATGTGTTGCTATCTGTACTTATCTTGGAAAACTTCAATATTCTATATTTTCAAATCAGAATGTTATTGCCAAAACTAGAAATTCCAGGATGCAATAAAGAAATTCTGGAGAAAACACTGTTTTTAGAATGAATGTAAATTAAACCCAATGTAGAAATTGAAAAACAACTTATAAGTTTGTTTGCAATACCCCAATATAACATGTATGATTATTTATATAGTTTCATGCATTGACTTGCATTTATAATTTTCTAGGTACAGGATACAACTTTATCAACATTAACACCCATGGTATAAATGCCTTGTTTGTTCTCTTGGATGCCTTCATTACACGAATGCCTGTACGTCTACTCCATGTCTACCAGAGTTCACTGTTTGGATTTACATACATTTTTTTCACGGTTATCTATTGGTTTTTGGGAGGAACCAATCAGTTTGGTCAGCCATTTATCTACTCCGTGTTAAACTACGGACAATCACCCAAGAAGGCCTTGATTTATGTCCTATGTATAGGGCTGATAGTATGTCCGCTGGTCCATAGTTCTATATTCTTTGTCTACAGGTTTAGAGTATTTATTCATCGTTATTTAACCACAATGGACAAACGACAGGCACGTTCCCAGAACAAAAACTGATTTATTATTATAATTGCCTTATGTTTATTCCTAACAGCATGAAAAAAACTGTCTTTCAAATTTTGTCTTTTGCAAAAATGCTCATTTTCTTGCCTTTATAACTGCCAAAATAAATACAATGAAAAATGCCTTAAATATACATGTTAATGCATATTTCTGTATTTATCTACAATGTAGATACAATGTAGTCCTGTGGTATTTATATAATTGTTCTTTTTTTAAGTCTTTATTTTGGAGAGAGTTCTTGGTTACACAGCCAATTCTTTTATCAAATTAATTAGAGCGTATGTTGACTTAATGTTCTGAAAAATGTAACATTTACATTCAGTCTATTTGTTTTCTTTTTGTTTATTTCTCTGATTTCCTCAGACTTTATATGTTGACTGTAGTTGCTGTGTTTATAGTATATTATATTGCTTCATGTAAATTTTATCATAATAGATTTTTATTTATAATTCTTTGATTTACATAGGTTGACCTCCTTTTGTAGTCTGATTGTTTTTGTAATAATGTTTTGAACACCTCCTTTTAACAAATTTGTTCCATGTTTAAAAGCAGGAATACAATGTACAATCTTTGATATGCTAAGGCTTCAGATAGTTTTTGTGTAATTTAAGTACCATTTATTTGTTCAGTTAAAATTACACTTCTTATAATTTTTTATTTGGTTATCAATATCTGCAAAGGAGACATTCTATATTTTAATCCAGAAAATATTTTACTTAGATTTTCTCAACTGACTTTGGGCATAAAAACTGACACTTCAACAAAGGCGGATCTAGGACCGGCGTACCCCTCCCCCTTTTACAAAATAATATGGTTAGGAACTGTATGAAACAAGAGATCCAGAAGGTTTTTTTAATATTGCCCCCCCCCCTGTAAATTTCTAGATCTGCCACAGCTCTGACAGCAATAAATTTCTTGACTTTTGCCCTCATATGCAATTTTGATAAATAATTTAAGTTAAGTCTTCTTTGTTTTTACAAGTTGAATGTACATTACTTGAAATATAATGCATTTATGTAAAGTTTTTAGGTTTAATCTATATTAGTTTTTTTTTAAGAATCTCATCTGTTTTTATCTTTATTTTCATGGTTCATTTATGCAGCTGGTACATTAAAAAGATCTGATTATTTTACCATTCCACTGTAAAATTTTGAAAAGGACATATAAGTATAGGAATGTTCATCCATCTGTCCTTTTGTCTACTACCCCTAGGATACCCATCATTTTTCTGTGACACTTCCTAAACCATGTGATGCTCTTAGGATAGTATTAAAAAATTGCAGGAGCTATTTTAAAGTTCAACAATAATTTGATCTAAAAAATCTTTACATGCATTTAATATTATAACTGAATGTTAGAACATGATAAATAAACTTTTTATGTATGAACAGTTATGTTCATGTTGGCATTCTCTAGTCAGTATTATATTTTATGTCGTAATTATTATATCCCACCTCATAACTATGTTAATTCTGTACACATTTGTTGATTTTATGTTCTATTGTGCTTTGTTAAGATGCCAGTTTATTTAAAGATAGGTGTCATAATAACATGTTGATTTTAAGCACTATGTCAAAACAATGTTAGATTGCTAATTCCAAGTGCCCTTTACTGTTAACTGTATCCAAAAGCTTCAGTTATTGGTAGAAACAAAAGGACAAAAATATGTTGTTTTTTTCAAACAATTTTAAAATATATTAGTGCCGGCCATGCAGCCATTATACAACTTTTCTTAGGACTAACATGCATATTGATGGAAGCAGAAAAAGTCAATGTTAAAGACAAATAACCTATCATTTTCTCAATTGAAAAAAGATGAAATGAAATTCACATTATATGAAGAATATAGTGTAAAACATCTCAAGAAACTATAACATCTCAAAAAAACCTTGCTGGATATTTTATTTTAGAGAAAACAGCACAAATATGCAGTGTCAGGAATGATGACAAACTGATTAATTACATGTCAGTACCTTTGTGATATTTCCTGAATTCAGTGTTTTGTATCTGACCAGTTAATCTCTCTCTACAGTAATGCCAAGTATTTATTACAATTATTTTATATAAAGCTGCAAAAATGAGTTAAACTTATTGTAAAAATATAGTGTATTGACATTTGCAATCATTTGATCTTCTTATCACAACATTCTCGAGAAAGACCTTAATCTGATTAATCTATTCGCAGCAGCAATTCCTTAAGATATTTAATGTACCGTGAACTGGACAGTTAAACTAATATTGACCATATTGTAAAGTAATTATTACTCTTGGGAAAGTCTGACCATTCTGCACGTGTTATCTATCCTCTTCCTTCAGCATGCATTGTATCATGAAATCAGTCTTAGTAAATGTAGATTAGTATACAGACGTTATTATTTTCTTCTGTTAGTGTAATAGTTTGAACCCACAAAAATGACTTAAACATTTAAGTATCTGTCTTTCTAAGAATCATGCAGGGTTTATGATAATGGTGATTTATGGTAAAAAATAACACATGGGTTTCTTTACATTTTCTGAATCAAGATATAGTGTTATTGTTGAAAATCAAGTTTGTTTTCCACAAAGGTCTTGGTCATTGGAGAAATCAGTGTTTTGAATTGCAATGAAATGCATAGCAAGAAAAGAGTTATCTCCCTTGTTTACAATATTTTTAATGCAATCTAGGTAAATTTTATCTCTCATGACCAACATCATAGAAACAAATGGCTGTTGTTTTTGTTAATAGGTGACCATTCTGTATTAGAAACCATGTTCAAAACCATGCGTTATTTTTTACCATGAATCACCCTCTGCATGATTTTTAGATAGACTGGTACTTAAATACACAACAGATTTTGGCGACGAGGATTCGGCGATGTTTAACCCGAAGTGATGTTTTAATTCAGAGGACTATTCCGAAATTATTTCTGCGAATTTTCCTTGGTACTCATTATGGCAACTGGGTACATCGGAAAGATAGAACCTTTTGACGATAGTCTGGAAACATGGAGAGGCTAGAGCAATATTTTGCTGTAAACGACGTTGATAACGAAAAGAAAGTTCCAGCACTTTTGACATTATTAGGTGGGAAAACCTATGGATTATTGCGTAATTTGACTTTGCCGGATAAGCCAGCAACGAAAACGTACGAACAAATCCTTAAATTGTTAAAGGATCATCTTAGTCCTAAGCCGTTGTTAGTAGCAGAAAGGTTTCGCTTTTATAAACGTTACCAGTTACATGGAGAATCTATTAACACTTATGTTGCCGAACTTCGAAGGTTAGCTGAACATTGTGAGTTCCGAAATTTAAATGAATATTTAAGGGACCAATTTGTGGTTGGACTAAAAGATGAAAATATCCAAAAGAAGTTATTGGCCGTAGCAGAATTGACATTTGAAAACGCAATTAAAAGTGCGGTAGCAGTTGAGACAGCCAACAAGGACGCAACTGAGCTGAGAGGGAAGATGAGTTCAGAAAGTTCCGTAAACCGACTTCATCAACAGAAGAAATCTCCACGTGTAAATTCAGAGAAGGAAACGCCGAAATTTTCGTGTTACCGATGTAATGGAAAGAATCATAATGCGGAAAATTGTAAATTCCGAGATGCGACTTGTCATAATTGCAATAAGCGTGGACATATTCGCAGCGCCTGTAGATCATTAAAGAGCGTAAAATCGTCAAAGAAGCCACATAAGAAAGTGCATTCTTTAGATCAAGATGGAGATAGTGATAATGATGGTGATTATTTACAAGTGGGAATTAATTGTGTGAAAAATCAAAATGCCGATGATTCAATTTGGATTACGCCAAATGTTAATGGAAAAGAAATTAAGATGGAGCTAGACACCGGGTCAGCTATTTCCGCAATATCTGTGTCGGATTATAAAAGGTATTTTGATGGTGAAAAGCTTGAACGTGCTACAATCAAGCTTAAAACATATTCTGGTGAAATATTAAAACCTGAAGGATATATGAATGTAAAAGTGAAATATAATGGTCAATGTGAATTTCTTAAATTGTATGTCGTAGAAAGTAGTGGACCAGCTTTGTTTGGTCGAGAATGGCTCAAGAAAATAAATCTTGATTGGAAAATGTTAAAATGGATTAACAAATTGTCATTGTCTGGGAATTTAAGTGAACGCATAGATTCATTGTTAAAGGAATACTCAGCCGTATTCAAAAATGAAATTGGATGTGTTACCGATTTGAAAGCTAATCTTACGCTTAAGAAGGATGCCGCTCCAAAATTTGTCAAGGCACGACCTGTTCCGTTCTCGATAAAACCACAAGTAGAAAGTGAGCTTGCCAAGCTGGAAAAAGAAGGAGTTATTTCCAAAGTGGGTACTAGTGCGTGGGCATCACCGATTGTTCCCGTGATGAAACCGAACGGATCTGTTAGGATATGCGGAGATTTCAAATCTACTGTAAATCCAATGCTGGATGTCGATCAATATCCACTACCTCGGATAGATGAAATATTTGCAACACTTGCCGGTGGACAGAAGTTTACGAAGTTAGACTTACGCCAAGCATACTTACATCTAGAGTTGGATGACGAGTCAAAAGTTTTGACAACGATAAATACACATAAAGGACTGTACCGTTATAACAGACTTACGTTTGGAATAGCGTCAGCCCCAGCGATATGGCAGAGGACCATGGACCAAGTGCTTAGCGGACTAAATGGAGTTCAATGTATGTTGGACGATATGATTATCACCGGAAGAAATGACGAAGAACACTTGAAGAACTTACGAAATGTTCTACAAAGACTTCAGAATTTTGGATTACGTGCAAATATGGATAAGTGCTACTTTATGAAAGAAAAGGTAGTCTATTGCGGACATGAAATTAGCGCAGAGGGACTTAGAAAAACGCCAGACAAAGTGAAAGCCGTCATGGAAACCCCGATTCCAAGCAATGTGAAGGAATTACGTGCGTTTCTTGGACTTGTAAATTACTACCATAAGTTTTTACCAGACTGCGCAACGGTATTGAAACCGCTCAATCAATTACTTGGAAACAGTAAATGGAATTGGACACCAGAGTGTGATAAAGCGTTCAATGACATTAAGACAATGATTACGTCTGATCAAGTGTTAACGCATTATAATCCAGATTTACCAGTGAGATTAGCCTGTGACGCTTCACCTGTAGGAATTTCAGCAATTTTATCTCATGTTATGCCAGATGGGTCCGAAAGACCAATTGCTTTTTCATCACGAAGTCTTACGAAATCAGAACAGAACTATGCGCAAATTCAGAAAGAAGCTCTTAGTATCGTGTATGGAGTGAAGAAATTTCAGATATACCTATATGGCAGGAAATTCACCCTCATCACAGATCATCAACCATTGACTACCATTTTTCACCCAGAAAAGTCAATGCCAGTCACGACAGCTTCTCGTTTGCAGCGTTACGCAATATTTCTGTCGGAATTTCACTACGATATTGAATATAAAAGTACAAAGAAACACACGAATGCCGATGCATTGTCGAGACTTCCACTTCAAAGTAAATCTAAAGATAAAGTGGACGGAGATGATGTGTTTCATATGTCGCAAATCGACGAGCTACCGATTAACAGTGATGAAATTAGGCGCGAAACAAGAAAAGATAGAGTACTAGCTTCGGTACTGAATCAAACGATGAATGGCTGGGAAAACAGTGAAAATGTACTGTTGAAACCATACTATCACCGTAGAAATGAAGTAAGTTCAAGTCATGGATGTTTACTATGGGGGATTCGAGTGATAATTCCAGATAAATTTAGAAAACAAGTTCTGAATCTACTTCACAGTAGCCATCCCGGAGTCGTTAGAATGAAATCATTAGCCAGAAGTCATGTCTGGTGGCCGGGAATCGACAATGATATCGAGATGTTAGTAAAGAGTTGTATGGGTTGTCAGAAAGTACAACACGCACCGTCACTTGTACCGTTACACCCATGGGACTGGCCCGAGACTCCGTGGCAACGTGTTCATGTGGACTTTGCCGGACCATTTATGAACCGAATGTTTTTGGTAATGGTAGACGCACACAGTAAGTGGCCAGAGGTTTTCGAAATGAAATCGATAAACGTTTCGAGTACCATCAATGTAATGAGATTAGTTTTTGCCCGAAATGGAGTACCAGCGCAGATTGTGAGTGACAATGGACCAACTTTTACATCCGATGAATTCAATAGATTTATGAAAAGTAATGGAATTAAACATACAAGATCAGCACCGTATCATCCTGCAACCAATGGACTAGTGGAGAGATTTATTCAAACTTTTAAACAATCAATGAAAGCTATGAAATTCGAAAATGCCGACATGAACAAGAAACTTTCTAACTTTTTGTTGACCTATAGACAGACTCCACACTCTACTACGCAAGAAACACCGTCGAAACTTTTTATTGGAAGAGAACTTAAGTCAAGAATAAATCTTCTAAAGCCGAACATTAAGAACACTGTACGTAAACATCAAGAAAAATCTTGTGAAACTCGCGAAGGAAAGAAGGAAAGACAATTTGAGGTTGGAGAAAGAGTCATAGCTAGAGACTATCGTGGACAGGAGCAATGGAAGACTGGAGTTATAAGCGAACGCGAAGGACCATTAATGTACAAAGTTCAAACTGACAATGGACAATCGTGGAGAAGACATACAGAACAACTCAAATCAACCAACGCCAGAGAAACTGCACAAGATGACACACAAGACAACAACGACAACGAACACGATGAAAGAGTGCAAGACTATCCAGCCGAAGTTAAGCCGCGCTATCCAACACGTGAACGAAGACCTCCAAAAAGACTCATAAATGAAATGTGAAAAAAATAGGACTTTATAACTTTACGTTAAAAGGCATAATAACCCTTGTAAAGTTATAAACAGACATAAGTCTGTGCTTGTATGAAAATGAAAATATTGTAAATTGCATGTTCTATTTTTCTATTCTTTAATTTTCTTATTTCAATTGAAAGTTTTATTTTATTTCAACTCCGTGTGAACGATTACATTTAGTAGGGAGGAAATATAGTGTATTGACATTTGCAATCATTTGATCTTCTTATCACAACATTCTCGAGAAAGACCTTAATCTGATTAATCTATTCGCAGCAGCAATTCCTTAAGATATTTAATGTACCGTGAACTGGACAGTTAAACTAATATTGACCATATTGTAAAGTAATTATTACTCTTGGGAAAGTCTGACCATTCTGCACGTGTTATCTATCCTCTTCCTTCAGCATGCATTGTATCATGAAATCAGTCTTAGTAAATGTAGATTAGTATACAGACGTTATTATTTTCTTCTGTTAGTGTAATAGTTTGAACCCACAAAAATGACTTAAACATTTAAATACACAACAAAAAGAATGTCTGTTTTTCGTATATGTGTATTTCATTTTTTTTTATATGTTAAATTGATAGGTTGTATGACTTTTATATAATGTTACAGTGATGTACACATACTAGACTGCAGTCTTTACTTTGGCCATTAATAAAAATCTATTGAAATGTTGATCTTTTTAGCTGTCTGTACTTATTGCAACTAATGACCAAAAAAAAAGACAAGAAAACTTTAGTATCGTTCATGTCGTTAAACACACAAATTTGATTTACTGTGGTTCCATTATTTTTGGTAGGGTATCAGTTTTCATAGATAGGACTTATCCACAAAAATAAGGTGCTTAATGAAAAGGAAAGATAACATGGCTTTTCTTACTGAAAACTTCCGAACCATACTAACTTTCATTTTCAGCAATCAAAACAATTAGTACCAGGGAAAACAGATGAATCCACAATAATTGTCACTGTTTGGTTAGCTGTTGGTCTGCTACTAATGGTTTCCTGGTTATAATAGAAAATAATGAGATGTGGAATAAGTGTATGCGACACAGCCCACAATTATACGGCAATTGTGTATTGAAAATACTTTACTGAATATGATGCCTGGTCTATGTAAGGAAAGATTGGTCTGTCACTGGGTTGGTCAGCTCAGCTGATCTCTACCAAATCATGCAGGGGATCATTGGTCTGTCACTGGGTTGGTCAGCTCAGTCGATCTCTACCAAATCATACAGGGACTCATTGGTCTGTCACTGGGTTGGTCAGCTCAGTCAATTTCTACCACATCATGCAGGGGATCATTGGTCTGTCACTGGGTTGGTCAGCATAGTCGATCTCTACCAAATCATGCAGGGGATCATTGGTCTGTCACTTGGTTGGTCAGCTCAGTCGATTTCTACCAAATCATGCAGGGGCTCATTGGTCTGTCACTGGGTTGGTCAGCTCAGTCAATTTCTACCACATCATGCAGGGGATCATTGGTCTGTCACTGGGTTGGTCAGCTCAGTCAATTTCTACCACATCATGCAGGGGATCATTGGTCTGTCACTGGGTTGGTCAGCATAGTCGATCTCTACCAAATCATGCAGGGGATCATTGGTCTGTCACTTGGTTGGTCAGCTCAGTCGATTTCTACCAAATCATGCAGGGGCTCATTGGTCTGTCACTGGGTTGGTCAGCTCAGTCAATTTCTACCACATCATGCAGGGGCTCATTGGTCTGTCACTGGGTTGGTCAGCTCAGTCAATTTCTACCACATCATGCAGGGGATCATTGGTCTGTCACTGGGTTGGTCAGCTCTGTCGATCTCTACCAAATCATGCAGGGGCTCATTGGTCTGTCATTTGGTTGGTCAGCTAAGTCAATTTCTACCAAATCATGCAGGGGATCGTTGGTCAGCTCAGTCAATTTCTACCAAATCATGCAGGGGATCATTGGTCTGGCACTTGGTTGGTCAGCTCAGTCAATTTCTACCAAATCATGCAGGGGATCATTGGTCTGTCACTGGGTTGGTCAGCTCAGTCGATCTCTACCAAATCATACAGGGACTCATTGGTCTGTCACTGGGTTGGTCAGCTCAGTCAATTTCTACCAAATCATACAGGGGATCATTGGTCTTTCACTAGGTTGGTCAGCTCAGTCAATTTCTACCAAATCATGCAGGGGATCATTGGTCTGGCACTTGGTTGGTCAGCTCAGTCAATTTCTACCAAATCATGCAGGGGATCATTGGTCTGTCACTGGGTTGGTCAGCTCAGTCGATCTCTACCAAATCATACAGGGACTCATTGGTCTGTCACTGGGTTGGTCAGCTCAGTCAATTTCTACCACATCATGCAGGGGATCAGTGGGTTGGTCAGCATAGTCGATCTCTACCAAATCATGCAGGGGCTCATTGGTCTGTCACTTGGTTGGTCAGCTCAGTCAATTTCTACCAAATCATGCAGGGGATCATTGGTCTGGCACTTGGTTAGTCAGCTCAGTCGATTTCTATTCCTACCAAATCATGCAGGGGCTCATTGGTCTTTCACAGGGTTGGTCAGCTCAGTCGATATCTACCAAATCATGCAGGGGATCATTGGTCTGTCACTTGGTTGGTCAGGTCAGTCAATTTCTATTAAATCATGCAGGGGCTCATTGGTGTGTCACTTGGTTAGTCTGCTCAGTCGATCTCCACCAAATCATGCAGGGGCTCATTGGTCTGTCACATGGTTAGTCAGCTCAGTCGATTTCTATTCCTACCAAATCATGCAGGGGCTCATTGGTCTTTCACAGGGTTGGTCAGCTCAGTCGATATCTACCAAATCATGCAGGGGATCATTGGTCTGTCACTGTGTTGGTCAGCTTAGTCGATCTCTACCAAATCATGCAGGGGATCATTGGTCTGTCACTTGGTTGGTCAGCTCAGTCAATTTCTACCACATCATGCAGGGGATCATTGGTCTGTCACTGGGTTGGTCAGCTCAGTCGATCTCTACCAAATTATGCAGGGGCTCATTGGTCTGTCACTTGGTTGGTCAGCTCAGTCAATTTCTACCAAATCATGCAGGGGATCATTGGTCTGTCACTGGGTTGGTCAGCTCAGTCAATTTCTACCAAATCATGCAGGGGCTCATTGGTCTGTCACTTGGTTGGTCAGCTCAATCAATTTCTACCAAATCATGCAGGGGATCATTGGTCTGTCACTGGGTTGGTCAGCTCAGTCGATCTCTACCAAATCATGCAGGGGATCATTGGTCTGTCACTTGGTTGGTCAGCTCAGTCGATTTCTACCAAATCATGCAGGGGCTCATTGGTCTGTCACTGGGTTGGTCAGCTCAGTCAATTTCTACCAAATCATGCAGGGGCTCATTGGTCTGTCACTTGGTTGGTCAGCTCAGTCGATCTCTACCAAATCTTACAGAGACTCATTGGACTGTCACTGGGTTGGTGAGCTCAGTCGATTTCTACCAAATCTTACAGGGACTCATTGGACTGTCACTAGGTTGGTTAGCTCAGTCGATTTCTTCCAAATCTTACAGGGACTCATTGGACTGTCACTGGGTTGGTCACCTCAGTCGATTTCTACCAAATCATGCAGGGGATCATTGGTCTGTCACTGGGTTGGTCAGCTCTGTCGATCTCCACCAAATCATGCAGGGGATCATTGGTCTGTCACTGGGTTGGTCAGCTCTGTCGATCTCTACCAAATCATGCAGGGGATCATTGGTCTGTCACTGGGTTGGTCAGTTCAGTCAATTTCTACCAAATCATGCAGGGGATCATTGGTCTGTCACTGGGTTTGTCAGCTCAGTCGTTCTCAACCAAATCATGCAGGGGCTCATTGGTCTGTCATTTGGTTGGTCAGCTCAGTCGATCTCTACCAAATCATGCAGGGGATCATTGGTCTGTCACTGGGTTGGTCAGCTCAGTCGATCTCTCTACCAAATCATGCCTCATTGGTCTGTCACTTGGTTGGTCAGCTCAGTCAATTTCTACCACATCATGCAGGGGATCATTGGTCTGTCACAGGGTTGGTCAGCTCTGTCGATCTCTACAAATAATGCAGGGGCTCATTGGTCTGTCACTTGGTTAGTCAGCTCAGTCGATTTCTATTCCTACCAAATCATGCAGGGGCTCATTGGTCTTTCACAGGGTTGGTCAACTAAGTCAATATCTACCAAATCATGCAGGGGATCATTGGTCTGTCACTGGGTTGGTCAGCTTAGTCGATCTCTACCAAATCATGCAGGGGCTCATTGGTCTGTCACTTGGTTGGTCTGCTCAGTCAATTTCTACCAAATCGTGCAGGGGATCATTGGTCTGTCACTGGGTTGGTCAGCTCAGTCAATTTCTACCAAATCATGCAGAGGCTCATTGGTCTGTCACTGGGTTGGTCTGCTCAGTCAATTTCTACCAAATCATGCAGGGGATCATTGGTCTGTCACTGGGTTGGTCAGCTCAGTCAATTTCTACCAAATCATGCAGAGGCTCGTTGGTCTGTCACCGGGTTGGTCAGCTCTGTCGATCTCTTCCAAATCATGCAGGGGCTCATTGGTCTTTCACTGGGTTGGTCAGCACAGTCGATTTCTTCCAAATCATGCAGGGACTCATTGGTCTGTCACTGGGTTAGTCAGCTCAGCCTATCGCTACCAAATCATGCAGGGGTTGGTCGGTTCAGTCGATTCTACCAAATCGTACAGGGACTCATTGGTCTGTCACTGAGTTTGTCAGCTCAGCCCATCTCTACCAAATCATGCAGGGGTTGGTCAGCTCAGTCGATTTCCACCAAATCTTACAGGAACTCATTGGTCTGTCACTGGGTTGGTCAGTTCAGTCGATTTCTACCAAATCATGCAGGGGCTCATTGGACTGTCACTGGCATGGGTTGGTCAGCTCTGTCGATTTCTACCAAATCATGCAGGGGGTCATTTGTCTGTCACTGGGTTGGTCAGCTCAGTCTATTTAAACCAAATCTTGCAGGTGAAAAAAAAATTGCACATTGTATAATCCGCGACGCGGATTATACTTAATGTGCACAACTTTTGTTTTCATATCCCCAATGAAAAACAATTATGACAGTCATTCCTTAAAAATAAATTTCCAAATTAATTAAAAAAAACATGAAAATCTTACTCATAAAAGAACAAAAATGGTGGTATTTCCTGCAAAAAGTGGGCGTTTCCCCAGGATTTTTTTTCATTGGGATATGAAAAAAAAATTTCGTCCAATCAAATTGCAGTATTTTAATCAAATTTGTTTATTTTGCATTAAAGTTTAAAATTCTTGTGCGTTGAACCAGTAAGGCTCCTGGGAGCCTCTTGTTTTATGTTTTGTCCCATAGAATTATAACTATTACAGACTGAGAAAAAAAATGTTGCTTACTGTATATAAAATTTCGGTTCAGGTGTAAATATTTTATAGTTCTATCTTAATAAATAACTATTGTAAATTTTTAGATCCAATCATGCCCTGCCCATTTCATCAAATTAAAATCTTAGTTCAGGAAAATAGCAGTATTAAGAAATGATCAGAAAGGCAAACGACAAAGCCACAGAAAACCCTCTTCTTCTGATACACAAATCCATAGACATGGTAGCAAGGCACACAAACATAAATATAGTCATATCCATTAATTCATTAAAGGATATGGAGTAAATGAACATGAGACCACAACACATAAATTATGTTAACTCCAACGGCAATTAAATTTTATGAGCTGTATGACCATTTCGGAAAATTATTCCTCATCAGCAGCACTAGAACCCAAACAAAGGAAATCCACAATTCAAAAGCTATAAAACCTAACGAAATCCAAAATATAAAGCTAAGGGCAAAACTACGATTGGGGGAGTTAAACCTTAGGTTTTAGAATTTACATAAATTTATATAGTGGTTAAAAACAAAGTTTACACATGAGAAGTAATCTCATGTACAAGTACACCATATCTAAAAAAATAAAGAGCATACATCTTAAACACGGGGCATGTATGTTTTATGTGCAGCACGTAATAGAACTTGCAATAAATGATTATAAACTAGCTTCTGATTTGCTTTTCCATTTATTTGATATAAATAAATGTTATTTGTAAATTTTTAACATTGTAATATAACATTTGGTAAAATGCTATTCTAATTAAAACGAAATTAATTTCTAACGATATTAATAAATAATAAACGTCACAAAGCGTTAAAGCTGTGCACTTCATTTGAGGAAATTGGCATTTCAATTTAGCGACAAATAATCTTTCATTTTGAATTGATGATGAAATTGGAGGTATCTGTTGGGATATTATGGGTGGTTACTTCACTTCTGCTTTGTATGGAAAGCCGGAGTGGACCCACTCCGGCTTTCCATAGCTTTGGCAGTTTCTATGTTACTGTAACTTTCCTTCTTGTTGTATCTGTTTGTGAGAAGGGAGTTGACGGTCTTGGGCCCAAATCTAATGATGACTCTGGGTGTGTGTCATACTGGTAATCTACTTTCTCCAGATCGAAAGGTTTTGGGAGCTTGTGCTTTTCATGTTTCAGATGAAGTGCTGAAATGTGGACGGTCCCACCACTGAAAGTTGTCTTGTGGCATTGTTTCCCGTGCCAATATGGACTGCTGATGTTTCAGATGAAGTGCTGAAATGTGGACGGTCCCACCACTGAAAGGTGTCTTGTGGCATTGTTTCCCGTGCCAATATGAACTTCTGATATTCTTGAGCTTATTTTGTGGGTGTTTTTTTTCGGTGACTCTCGCATAGTCCTCATCAGGGATCCCATATTTAGTTTGTGTTAGCTGTTTCCCCGTGTGGCCATAAGGTATTATGGTAGTCACATCTTTCTTTTCTGTCTGTATGGTCTATGTACAGGCTATGTTTCTGTTTAACTCAACACCAGCTGTCCTAGCTGCTTTAAACTTATTATTTCTTTCTGCATCGTGTCTTCTAGTTTAAGGCGACTGGTATTTCTTTTTCAGGGCCCAGTCGGCTGTTGATTTTGGGGGCACTCTCGATCTTTGGTGTCCATGTAAGTCTCACTTCAGTGCGATCAGGAGATGTGTACATAGGTAACTTCATCTCTTGTACTTCCAATAGACGCTAAAGAAATGTGGAATAAGTGTACGCGACACAACCAACATAAAGAAATGGCCATTTAAGAAATCACAATGGAAAGCAGCCGGCAGTCTTCAACATAACCAGAGATCGCTGCTCACCGTCTTGCATTGGCAAAAGACTAAAAATACAATATAAATCCCTTAATTATAAAAGAAAGACATATTCCTGGACAAAGAACAAAAACAGATAGATGACAGGGACAAACAAAAGTTTTGACAAGGATTCCTGGCTTAGGACAGGAACATATAAATTGTGGCGGGGTCAAACTAGTTTTTTTTTGGCCTAACGTTCTCTTGTACAAAGCATAAAAAACACTCTTAAAATCAAATCGATATAAATTCAAATGAGAGAACCTGAGACAAAAGCACTATACGAGAACAACGAGATGTAGAGGACCTCTCCTGAGAACACTCGCAGTTACTGACGGTTAGCTAAGAAACATTTATCGACTGATGGTAAAAAATCAAACATATCGATTCTAAATCCGGCACAACACTTCAAACACCTAATGATTTAGTGTTTTATCCTCACACAAAATCGACATATTTGATCGCTGTAATGCTTAAAAATCAAAGTACCGTTGGTACTGACAACTCGGAAGTCAGAATGTTTTCTTTTATAATGGAACTTTATATCCAATGGATGAAGAATGTTTGTCACCATATAACATGGTTTAACCCACCATTTTTTCTTTAAATGACTCAACTGGGCAGCGTACCATATTTCATATCTTGAAAATATTTTAAGGATTTCTTGTAGCATGTCGGTTGCATAAATTTGTTTATTTCTGCTGGGTATTCTGTTGCAAATAAATGCGACACATTTTAGTTTCTATTGAATGCTGATTTCAAGGATGGAGATTTCGTTAATCTGGTGTTTGATAAAACAGTTCCTGTTTTGTGGGGCTTTGTCTTATGTTGCACATTTAATCTATATCTTTTTTTATACTTAATTTTGGAAAGCATTTCCTGTTTTGTGTATTTGGACAAGGCTGTATATTTATGATATAACCCTTGTGTGCAGTTCATATTATGGTATTGGAGTAAAAAATTAGCTTTATAATTATGTACTCTGGTAAATCAATGATTTGTTGCAACAGATACAACTATAAGTGTTATACTTCTTCAATTCCAAGTTCTATGGAATTCTGTTTTGTTGTTCTTGGTATTTTGGTAAATTTAATTGTGTCCCAAATTTGTGGCTAATGAATACATGTTAGTAATTTATGCACGATTTCATATGATGAACTTCTTGCATACCAAGTTTCGTTAAATTTTGTTCAGATGTTTAAGGGTTGTGTTGACTAACTTGACTAACAGATGGGGACTGCCTTATCACCATTTGTACATGTATATCAGGATTTCAGTTTAATGGGTGATTATTCACACTATAATTTGCAGATGGAATCCTGGTAGAAAGCACAACATATGATGTACTTTTTAGAAATATCCGTTTACTTGTTCATGAACTATCAACAGGGTTTTCAACATAAATATTGGGTCAACAGTCCGACAAAACTTTGCTTTTCTAGATTTTTTGGTAACATGCATATCTATATATGGTGCAGTTCTTGCAAACCATGTTTTGTTTGTGTTCAGTAGTATAAGTGGAGTTTCATTTATAGCTTTAAATTATATGTTTAATTTTCAATATTGTCTAAACCCCTAGATTCTTCTTACCCCAGACATTGTTAGATAAATTAAGTAATAATTTTCTTCCCCTGTTTGGTATTTTTGGTTTTATTGTTTTATGCTCATCATAATTATATTATGTTTGGCATTTTCAATTTTTTTGGTAGAGCGCCTCTGATGAGTCTTGGTGCGTCAGGTGGAGCAATATTTATTGTCTGGAACTTTGTCATTTTTATTATAACAAAATGATGTGTAGGACTGATTGATGGACCAGAGACATAAAGCTCTGCAACTTTTTTGTGTGGGAAATAGATTGATATAACAAACAAGTTATCTTTTATTATTACTTTGGTAGAATAACTAACATTTTTACAGACAGCAGCAATTATGTTTCAAAATATGCATTTTCTATTGAACACATACTTGGTATTTTGGACAATATTTTTAGACATTAATACCATTTAGGAAATAGATTGATATAACAAACAAGTTATCTTTTATTATTACTTTGGTAGAATAACTAACATTTTTACAGACAGCAGCAATTATGTTTCAAAATATGCATTTTCTATTGAACACATACTTGGTATTTTGGACAATATTTTTAGACATTAATACCATTTCAATGGTAGCATGTTTATTATTGTTCAATAATTAGTTAAAGTAATCTTTATAACATTACATAGCAATCATCATATCAACATTACATATTGATTCACTAAAATGCATCAAAAATGTCACCAACATGTTATATGTACAAAGAAAATGGGTACAATTATAAAAATAACCCTATTGGACTTATATGTAAATATTATTTAACCCAATGTTTTGTTTTTAATAAACAATTACTAGTGATTTTTTTAAATGATAGGGGGCATAACCTGCCTCTAAATAATCTTAATTGGTCAAATGTCATTTCATTGACAAGGTTACATTCATGATTGAAACTTATAACATATATTGAAATACATGTAGACAATCTTTAACATGTCAAATAGTATAATCATTGCTTATGATATTTGTCAGTCAATCTATTTACATTGGATAACTTGTAATATATATCTATTGTAAACAGCTGAGGAATAAGATGCTTGTACTATGATGAATTGAAAGGATAATTTATAAAATACTTTGTTACAGTGAATTGAGAAAATATGCATGCCACAAAATCTTATTAAATACATGAAATAAAAAAAAACTTATGGAGCATTTACAGCTTTCAACTTTTGTTAGTCTTTTATCATTTTTTTATAGACTTCATTTGGCAAATAAATTGGAACTATGTGATTTTATTCTTTCTTGAACTTGAGCTGTTACACATGGTATGTTGCATTGACACTTGCATGTGTTTTCTTTTTCTTTGTGTGTCTAGTCAACTATTATACTTGTATGTCCAATATGGGTCCAGACAAAGCTTTCTTCATTAATGTATTGTTCTGCTCTGTATTTGCCTTGATGTTAATGAAGATATGATGTTGTGTGGATCCATCATCAATAGAAAATATATAGAGTAACAAACAAAAAAAGTTCTTATATCACATTTATTTTTTAATATTTCACTTGATATTAAATTCACCACTGAACTCATTCTTTTACACAACATATTAATTCATGATTTTTACTCCATCCTAGGATGTTTATATATTTTGTAGCTGCTCAAAACAAATTTTCATAATTTCTATAGACGTTTGGACTCCTTAGTTAGAAGAATAAAGCTCTCTGTAAAGGTAAACACTATTTTGATGCTAGATATATCCAGTTTCAGTGAGAATTATATATGCACAGTCAGCATTTATCCATATCTTGAAATTGCAGATGCTGATGACTTTTATCAACTTTTAGCTTTATATGGCTCTTTTGTCTGAAAGAAAAAAAAAAAACATTTATACTTAACTTGCTAATACACACACATATTAAACATACAATGTAGGACACAATTCACATATAAATCCACATTTAAATTGATATTTGCAACTAAATAATGTTATAAAAATAAACATCAGCTTACAATAATGTATTTTTTATCAACAATAATGATCAATAATAGTCTTGCAATTTCATATGTCCTAAAGTTGCAGCAATTCCACTATAATATTATCAATCAATCAATCAGTTTATTGGATAAAGCTCATGAATTAACAATGCAATGTAATCCCTAAAAGACATATATATATATATGTAAGACATAATGATAAGTATAAAATGTAAATAAGATGAAATAAAACATTTTTGTCCCAATATTTCAAGTTATAATATTGCAACATTTAAGGGCTGCAAATTTAGAATACAAGGAAAACTGAAGTTTCTTTGCTTTTTTGTAAGATCAAAGATATTTGATGATAGATTTCCTTTGCTTCCAAGTTATAACAATTTCTAAACTCAGTTTCCTATCAACCAGAAGGTTCATGCAATAAACATTAAACCCAGAAAATGTAAAATCAAAACAAAAATAAGGTGACATGTGACCAAATTGGCCATGCTGTTCTTTGAAGATATATCACATTAATCATTGTTAATATTTGTTTAATTGTTTTAAGTAATGAATACCTAACTATTTAGTAGGTCAGAAAATATTGTCAGATATTGCTTTAATTTCTTTAAGTCATATACACATGTACATTGTCATTAAAAATCTAAAAGGTCTTCAGGAGGGGGGGGGGGTAGCTTTCCATAAAATGGTGAACAGGGATGTGCCAAAGAGTAGGCAATGCCCATAAAAATAACTTTTTTATAATTGGTCCGATTTCAAAATACTTTTTCATTGGATACCTTATGAAAATCCCTGCCCTTTTTTGCAATCTGATTAACAATATTTCTTAAAGTTTTTTTTTTTAAATTAGGGGTCAAAGGGCAAAAAATGTAAATTGATATATGTATATAAATAAGGCTTTTTGTATGAGATGTTGATGTCAATATACATGTATATGTGTCAAAATGCATTTGAAAGTCCACCACAGGATGTATCATGTCAAAAAGCTTTGTAAATCCACCATGGGCTTCATGAAACCAAAGCAATAGACTATCCATATTGGGCCTCCAGCGTACAGGGTTCAACTTGTATCGGTCGTATCATGCTGCGCTCGGCGTAGCTTTTTATTCTATGAGGGCAAACATATCGAAATATTGTACATGATGACAGCTGTACAGAACCTCAGGACCTGTCCTGCAAAAATCTGTTCAGTCCTGCAAGATTTGGTGTGTCCGACAGAATTACTGGCTGATCAGACCGTAATTTTGTATGAACTATCCTGGTATCTCGTTATATCATGGTACGTAGCTACGTAGAAACAGTGACGTCACAGTTGAATATTTGGTTTTGAAAGTAAATACCACGATAACACAGAACCCATGATATAATGAGAACGGAGTATATTAGTAAATTGCAGACAAAAAAATGCTTGGGTCAGACACAATTTTCAGATTCACCGGACCGAATGTCCGCTTTTAAAATTTTTGGATATGTCTGCACTCTTGAGTGAAGACAACAACCGAGCAGCAACATAACCTTGTGTAAGCAATTTTTGATTTAAAATAAATTAGATTCATATTAGACTCTAATATATTTTTACTAAACAGGTGGCAGTGTTTTACATTCTATAATAAATACATGTACACAGAGTTCAGCATTGACCTGTAGTAACATATCTATTATTTGTTGTAGATAGAGGAAAAGAACATAATTGACCATGTTGATAGATTACACATAAATTACAATAGACAACATGGTGATACAATCAATATACATGTACAATGTAGATGTTAATGTATGTAATCGTAAATTAAACAAAACTCTTTAAAATAACATAAATGCAAGACTTACTTGTCACGTCAACTTTTACTTCCGCAAGCCTTGATACATCACAGAACCATACGAGATCATTGGGAGCGAGTTTTTCAATAACAAAATCACTATTTCCCTCTGTCGAGACTCCTGGGCATGCATACAAACCGAGATCGTCTGGTTTGAATTCAGTTTCTATAGTTGTTATGTCGATATTTTTTGGTATCAGTCTCAGATAGATTGTTAAAATCAGGCTGCCGTCGCCATGTTGGCCGCTTACGACTTTAGGGGTCTCACTATTTAGCGACAAGAACCGACAAGAAGCGTAAAGAAGCGACAAGAAGCGAGACTCCTGGGCGTGCATACAAACCGAGATCGTCAGGTTTGGATTCAGTTTCTATAGTTGATATGTCGATATTTTTTTGGTATCAGTCTCCGATAGATTGCCATGTTTACCGAAAACCAAATAATAATGTCCGAAAACCTATCTGAATTGTTATTAAAATGTTATTTCTGTATTTATAACTGATTTATTTATTAAACCTACCTGTTTTTGTTCCGTTTAAAAAAAAAAAAAAAAAAAAAATATTGGACGATTCAGTTGCTCCCCTATGTTGTTGACCAAAGGTGTTAATAAATCAATTTCGTAATATGGGCTAATTATATTTTGTAGCATTTTATATGAAAATTTATTATATGATTAAACCAATTCTTAATACACAAATATTTGTTTTATAATTTACACTAGTTTACAGTTCAGAAATACAGAGTGACCACCATTTCTTTGATTCCATTATAATTTGTACAATTCATGAGTAGTGCAGTAAAAAGAAATCTATTTTATATTAATCTAAAAAGACACTGATAAACAAAATAGGTTCCAATAAAGTAATAACTCATTTTTTAATCATTATTGCACACTTGAGCCATGTTTATTGCGGTTTTCTGGTAATTATTACTGGTTTTCGGTAAATCGTTCTGGTTTTCGATAATTCATCTGGTTTTTGGTAATTCGTGCTACCCGCCGCTTACGACTTTACAAAGCAATCGCTTTTTCTCGTCTGGTCCTATATTTTATTTTTACGAGAGTTAGTGATGTGACAACGAGTTGTAACAGTTTGCCGCGCTTCTTCCATTTCATCTTTTCTCCGACAAGACTCGGAAGCCGAAGACTTCCGAGTAACAATACAATAATCAAAAGGTAAAAGATTAACGTTTTTAAGTTATTAAATAATCAATATTTCTACCAAAAACAACAAATTTAAAGATTTTACTTAAACTTCCAACTTGTTTCTTATCTTTTTTTAACCCAAATTACCTTGTCTAGAAGATTGTTTTTGAATTAACGTGCTTATAAACAATAATCCATAAAATGTTATATTCCTTTTACAATCAAAAATCGACGTGTATGTTAGATTCCATTTTTATGAACGAATTTTTTGAAAAATTTGACTAATTTGTGGTATCGATAACCTTGTTTTAGTATTTTTTTCTGTAATGAAACGGTTTTTGTCATTGAAATCAGAAACACCATTGCAAAGTCGAGTTTATTTGACTGACTGTGAAATGTACACTCCGTAACATGGAGCTAGAGGCACATCGTCTTCAGAGAAAGGAATTTACAATTGGGAAAGAAAAATCAAGAAAAAGGACAATAACTTCTACAATGATTGTCGGATCTTTTTCAAAAGTCTTAAACTTTTATGTTCAACATGCATTGAATGTGTGTTCGGACTTCTTTCTATCTGAACTACGTTAGTCTTTAACCTGCATATTCGATAAGATTTTTGAAGGATTGATTCGGTTGAAATAATTATTTTTGAATGGATGTAGATTGTACCGAAGGTTTCCAAATTTTGATAATGTCCCTAGGGGTTGGGCTACATAGGTAAACCTAATGCTCATTTATCCTTTTGTCACACAACTTGCACCCTGAAACTTTTGATGAAGTTACAACCTGACGTTCCATCCTTATTTCTACGCATGAACTGTCAGCCTTTGATTGCGCAAAAACTTTTTTGTTTAATGTAGGAATGATGGCCCATGGCGGCTGTTGATAACCAAAAACGGGCACGAGTAAACATGATTTTCCCAGATATATACACTTGGGCAGTTAAAATTACCATATGTTACAGGCATGAATATGTGTTTTGCTGTAGAACTTGAAAGAGCACACATACTGATTTTTTATGGACCTTATACAGTATCAAATTATACCCCCACTCGTAAGAGAGGGGGCTATATTGCAATCACCTTGTCCGTCCGTCTGTCCGTCTGTCCGTCCGGTTCAATTTCTCTGCTTCTACTGGATGGATTGGTTTCAAATTTGGTACACAGCTTTAGCATGATGAGTAATACGATTCCTCCTTTTTCCAGGTCCGTCCATCATCTACTTCTTGTTTTCTGAGCCGACTTAGACTTTTTTAGGGTAAAAAATTTGAAATGCGAAATTTTTCGTAACAGATTTCTCGGCTTCTACTGGATGGATTGGTTTCAAATTTGATATGCAGCTTCAGCATTATAAGTTATACCGTGCCTCCCCTTTCCAGGTCAGTCCATCATCTACTTCCTGTTTTCCGAGCTGACTTAGACTTTTTATGGGTCAAAAATAGATAATTTTTCGTAACAGATTTCTCAGCTTCAACAAAAGGGATTGATTTGAAATTTGGTATACAGCTTAAGCATGATGAGTTGTACCGTGCCTCCCCTTTCCAGGTCAGTCGGTCATCTACTTACTGTTTTCTGAATGGTCGAGTGGGGGTATGCTTAGCACGACTTAGTGCAACCCCTTGTTTGCACCAAGATAAACAAAGGGTTTTATAACAATGGATACTATAAGCGTATTTATTGAAAGTTTCACTGGCTGGGGTGGTTGCAAAGCATCCAATTTTGTTACCACAGACATTCCTGAAAATAAAAAGAAACATAGAAAAGTAACAGTATTTAACTCAATTATTGTATAATGAAAACACATGTAATGACTTGGTCATTAATTTAGGTTTGGTGTACACATTAACTGTTTGATATGATGTATAAATTAACTGTTTGATATAATGTACAAATTAACTGTTTGATATGATGTACAAATTAACTGTTTGATATGATGTATAAATCAACTGTTTGATATGATGTACAAATTAACTGTTTGATAACTGCTTGATATAATGTACAAATTAACTGTTTGATATGATGTACAAATTAACTGTTTGATGTGATGTACAAATTAACTCTTTGATATGATGTATAAATCAACTGTTTGATATGGTGTATAAATTAACTGCTTGATATGATGTATAAATTAACTGCTTGATATAATGTACAAATTAACTGTTTGATGTGATGTACAAATTAACTCTTTGATATGATGTATAAATCAACTGTTTGATATGATGTATAAATTAACTGTTTGATATGATGTATAAATTAACTGTTTGATATGACGTATAAATTAACTGTTGATATCCATAACTTTCGTTATAACCCATTATGTTACGTGTCTATTTGTGTACTCATTTCATCTTTAAAATGAGATTTTTTAAAATTCCGTTTTTAATCTTAAACATTAAATACGTGTCACGTGGTTCGATTTGCGTTTCCACAACTTTAAATCTAAGAAAATTAAAACTGATTTGGTTGAATTATCTCAGATTGAATCTAGTCTACTACTATTGACTTTTCCCCTTTGGTCCTCTCTCATATCATCTAATCTAGTTTGCCCTGGTTCCAACAACATTAAATCAGCACATTCAATACTTGCCCTTATTACGCGTTTTCTCCTGGTTCACCTTTGTCGCCAGGCAGCCCATTAACATCAGTCCCTGGTTCTCCTTTCTCTCCTTTAGGTGGACCGACTGGGCTAGGTAGTACTCCGCCTTTGTCTCCATCTGGTCCTAGACTTCCTTTTTGTCCTTTCCGACCAATTTCACCTGGAGATCCAGTATCTCCTAGCATTCCTTTTCCTCCCTTTACACCCTTTGATCCAATTCTTCCCTTTACAAAATTTCGTTCTCCTCTTGGCCCTTGTTGTCCAGTTTCTCCTAGTATTCCTTTTTCTCCCTTAGGTCCATTTTCACCAGTTGCACCCTTGGTACCATTTATGCCATCTACTCCATCTTCATCGCAAGCTTCACCTTTAGGTCCTTTTTGTCCAACAGGACCGTCAGAACCAACCATTCCAATCAGTCCCTTAGGTCCCTTTGACCCTGCTGGACCAACCATTCCCTTTTCACCCACTAGTCCAACCATACCGGACTGTCCTTTAGGTCCAGTTTCTCCCGGTGCTCCCTTTATACCATCTGTACCATTTACTCCGAGTGTACCTTTAGGACCAATAGGTCCCACGTCCCCTGGTGATCCCTTCATTCCTTTGGTAGAATTTCCTGGTTCTCCTTCAGGACCAGCCTCCCCAGTAGTGCCTTGGGTGCCATTTAAACCCTGTTTACCCTTGATACCCTTCAAGCCAGGTAAACCACGGAAACCTCTATCACCTTGCTCACCAGGTGCTCCAGGGTAGCCTGAAAATTATAAATATTGAAATGATACTTTACTGAATAATTTCTTTATTAATGAATTATAAGCTCATCTGGAAAAATTCGAGCCTATGTCATCAATATGCGTCCTTTGTAGACCGTCGTCTGTAAACAAATTTTAAATCTTCTTATCTTTGTCATAATGGACAAAACATGACCCATATTTATATGAAACCTGATTTTTTCCCCAATGAGAATTAAATGAGAATTAAAAAGCATACCCATTTTTATACAAAATTGTCTTAAAACTTTATATACTCGGGGTTCGCTGAATCTTTTATTGCCCTATAGAATGAAAACTTTTTCATAAAGATAAAATCTGTTGCTTGCTTAAACCTTTAGCTCATAAACCTCTACGGTCGCAGTTGTCAAATAATCTCTAATAGGGGTTTAGGGACGGACCATTTAACTTGAAAAGGGGGGGCTTGGTTTTTTGTTTTGATCAGAAATGTTTTTTTCGCGCAGAGCGCGGACAAAATATTTATTTTTCGAAGGCATCGCGACAGAATATTTTTTTCATTATCAGTATTAATATTTTTTAGGAAAAAACCAAGCCCCTTCAAGTTAAATGGGCGGTCCCTTATAGCTCATAGAAGTGACCCTTTGATGAAATCTTGCATGCGTACAAAACATTAATTCAGTCGAAAGACAGAACAATTGCTTCGATATACTTTTCACCTTGATAATATTAACGATACTATAATCTAAACCCCATGTATATGTTGTGTACAAGTTGTGATTTTGTACAAGTTGTGATTTTGTACAAGTCATAACCTGTACAATTTTTTGTACATGTTATAACTTGTACGACCCAAAAATACAAGTTATAACCTGTACAATTTTTGCCTGTACATGTTATAACTTGTACAAAATAAGGCTGAAAATTGAGTTTAACTCTTACAAAATTTCATGATAGTAATAAAATAGAAAAAAAAATATATAAATTATTTATTAACTAGTAATTAAGGCACATACATGTATTTACATATTAAAGATGATTTGAGTTACTTGAATGTTGCTATAAATGTTCAACAAATGACATTTTTACTTGCACAACATTTAAAATTTTGACATTTGTAAATACTTATTACTGCAGGTATTTGGCATATGACATCTTGAATTGCACAACACTTTCATCTTTCGACATTTGCATCTTCCACCCTAACAATCTTTTTTACAATTACAATGCAGGTGTCCTTGTCCTCCACTCAATGATAATTTACTCACCACCTCTCTCACGCTACATTCATACATCGGAACGTCAGATACTTTTAGAGTGGCATTTGGCAAACTTTCAAACTGGTTTCTTCTGACATAACCTTTTATTTTTCCAACCTTTGTTCCTATCTTATATGAACCATGTTCATTAATCTCGAGAACAACACCCATTATATTTCATACGTCAGTTGGACCCCTATCTACAGATGGAATAGGCATGATGACATTATCACCTTCAGAAAGAACAGACAAACTTCTTTTTGATTTTTGTGTCAAACTGTCAGCTTGTACTTGTTGGCCTGATAATGCTCTTTTCCTGGCTCTTTTAATGTCAGGATTCGAAATTGCTGAAAGTTCTCCGCTATTGTCAGTTGCTTAAAAATTTCTTTTACGAGGTCTTTCCTGACTGTTAAAAGTCATTGGTGCCAGGATATCAAATGCCTCTGAAACATTTGTTTGGTTATTTAGTTCTGAGATTGAAAATATATCAGTTTCAAGTTCTGGTCTGATTTCTACCTCCAAGAGAGAAAGTTCTGGTATGATTTATTCCTCCACGAGATCAACATGAGTATTAATAGGCAGTTCGTTCTCAGTTTCAGAACATGTGCTGTCTGTATTATTTCCAGTTTCCAGCTCGGTGGCCTTGTATATAGTCCTCTTCTGTCTTGAGACTTGGCACTAGATCCCGTGGAATGGAAGAGGTGGTTAATCCAACCTTTGGATTAGTTCCAAAGAGGGCTTTATATGGGGCCTGTCCTATCACACGATGGTAAGATCTGTTTTTTTTTAACTGAATGAATCGCAAATCCTCAGACCACTTTGTTGTGTTATTTTCTTCCAACCAAGTTGCGAGCATTTCTTTAGCGTCTGAGTTGGCTCTTTCCCTGGCTCTGAGGATGCCTTGGTCTACCATGAACAATGGTCAGATCAGGCCACAAACTCTTAAGCTCTGTTATTATATTGGCTGTAAATTCACGCCCATTGTCACTCTGTAAAATCATCGGAGCCCCCAAAATCAGAAAAATATCGAGAATATTGTAGGCGACTTCTGCTGCTGTTTTTGTTTTTAAGGGTCGTAACATGCTGGTAATGCATCACCCATTTAAAGTCACCATCAGGTACTGATTGATAATCGATTAGGTCCACTTGTCCTCTTGAATTGAAATCTGAGGACCTTACAGGCTTAATCACGAGTTTAGAAAGCTCCGATCTTTTTTCTTTAATGCACAGTGGCGGCAAAGCCTAAGAAATGCTTTGATAACCTCACGACTTATATTTGAGTAATGGACTTTCAGGTCATTGTAAGTTTTGTGAAGTCCACCATGACCGACACCAGTGTGACTCTGCTTTATAATAGCATACATCATATCCTCAATTGCCACAAAGTACAGTACGGGGTCATCTAAAAAGTTCAAATTTGTTTTACTCTGGGTGTTAATTAAACAAGCATTTTTTTTTCTCATATGACGTTCATGGTAGAGTTGCATTTTTCCAGTATACATGTAATTTGTTTTGGTATATCTTGATACGGGATTTTGAAGTAAAGGTTTTAGAGAAATTTGCTCAAGCTAAAAATTCCAACAACAATTTAACAATAATGCGTATGCTAACAGCAATTTGAGAGTTACCACAGTGATCAAGACACCACCATCAAAATGATGCAATACAGATATTATAAAATGCATGAAGATTGAAAAAGAATTTCATATGCAAAAAAAAAAACATTACCAATTTGAATTACTAGTATCTGAATACCTACCATCATTTGCTTTCTTTTTCACCAATTTTTCTACATCTCAAATTTTCACTATTTCAAACTGCTTTAGCAATGTTCTCTGTTTCCCACTTGGTGCTGCTTCTAATTTCGCTTCTTTTACAGTATCAATTATAGTCTCTATTCTTTCTTTTGTAAATAACGCATTATTTGCTGAAGCATTTTGTCTCGAAATCCGAAATTCTCAACTGTACATCAGTAACTCGAAATGCACAACTGTATTGTTAATTCGTACGAAAAGAAAGAGATAAACTGTTTCGTGTTTTGCGATTTCGCTAAAGCTTTTGACAAAGTTTGGCACAATGGTCTACTCCACAAAATGAAAGCTTATGGTATAAGTGGTAGTTTACACAGCTGGTTTGCTAACTACCTTTTCGAGAGATCACAGAGAGTTATGATAAATCAATCTTCATCCTCTAGTTGTAGCGTTCAAGCTGGTGTTCCACAGGGTTCTGTACTTGGTCCCTTGTTGTTTGTTATTTATATTAATGATTAATGTAACTCTACTGTGAAAGTTCCTAAATACTTTTCCTATGGCAGAGGAATTAACATCATTATGTAGATTATTCGCCGATGATGCATCTTTTAATTATTCCGATAGTGATCAAAATCGGGTAAAATTAGCCATTGATCATGATCTTAAAGAGCTTTACGACTGGTCGAAGAAATGGCTTATGTCTTTCAACCCAGACAAAACCGAAATAATAGTATTTTCTAATTCTGCTATACCGAATCTAAGTTTTGAGCTAAACGACAAAACTATTCCTATTCAAGACTCACATAAACACCTAGGTGTTACATTTAGCAATGATGCTAAATGGAATCTTCATATAGAAAACATCATAAATAGTGCTAAGCGACATCTAAACATCCTAAGGAAACTAAAATACCAATTATGTAGAAATACCTTAGAAAATCTTTATCTTGTATTCATAAGACCTATTTTCGAATATGCGTCCGAGGTGTGGGACAAATGTGGAACTATTAACTCAAATAAACTTGAACAGCTGCAGCTTGAGGCTGCAAGATTGGTAACGGGTCTTCCCGTCTTCACTAAAAAGGAATTGATTTACAGTGAAGTTGGTTGGGAACCACTAGCAGAGAGACGAAGAAAACGAAAACTTAATATGTTTTACAATATTTTTAACCATAATGCCCCGTCGTATCTTACAAATCTTATCCCGCCGCAAGTTCAAACTATTTCTACGTATCCCCTAAGAAATGGTGAAGACATTATCCTTCCTTATTGCAGATTATCCTTAGCTAGAGATTCTTTTATCCCTGCTACCATTAGACTATGGAATGACTTAGATATAAACATTCGACACATGCAATCAGCTAAAAAATTCAAATACGAACTTAAGAAAAACAGTAACTCTACTGTGAAAGTTCCTAAATACTTTTCCTATGGCCCACGAAAAGACCCAATTGAGATGTTCCGCTTCATTCCTAAATGGTGACCTATTCAAAGCCAATATTATAACAGACTCTTCTTGTCGATGTGGCTTTGCCATTGAAAACATAAACCATTACTTCTTTGAATGTCCCTTATATAACGAACATACAGCTATACTTGTCAATGATCTCAGCTGGCTCCCAAATAACACCATTTTAAATGCGACTCTTCTTACATGTGGTAGTACCGCATTAAGTCAAAAGCAAAACGAGACTATTTTCAAACATTCATTTGATTATATCAAACGGACTAAGAGATCTTTAATAGTGTAGGCCCCACTTATCATTTCTTCCAACACAGACACCAAGCAATCCCTTCTCTTACTTCTATTACTCCTAAAAAGTTTTTCTTTCTTATTCTTATTCAGCAATTATACTTTTTATTGTTTGTTTTGTTATTTACAAATGTAACTTGCATGCATGCTCAACTTGTATATTCATTGTATTGTTTAACTATGTTATGGAGAGGACTTCATAAGTATGTTTTACTTGTGTCCAATCCCATTTGTGTATTTTCATACGAGAGACCTATTCTCGAATATCTATTCTAGATGTATACTTAGATTCACCCTGTTGTCGATTGCATAACGATTCGTATGTTGCATAATGGGATGTAAAATAGTTCGTCATGAGGAATGATTTTAATGCCAGTTTGTGAATAAATAAGAGTCTGTGTAAAATTCTATCAATGATCAATTTAAAAAAAACCCGAAAAGTCACCATTCGGTGCATTATCGTTCTATAATAGCTGTTACTGCAGTTAAATGATTACTGCGCGATCGAACTATTTTTATCTCAGAAGCATAATTAACACAAACAGATCGAATTTTTCAAGACATGTTAATTTTTTCATCGTTTTTTTTGTTTTGGCAACTCTCTACTTATGTATTTATGAAACATGCAAACATTTTGCGATCTTAATGATATAATTTCTCGTGAAATTGTTTTAAATTATCAATAAGGCATTAAACTCGTGATGTTATTTTATGAAAACAAGATGGCTGGATCGATTCGTCCTTCGTTCCATGTGCATGTACACAACCTGTTAATACCTTGACTTGAGGCTCTGTGACATATATGTAAATCGAGTACCTATGGATATGGTTTTAACCATATCCCTTCTTGTTACAAATAAAATATGTTTAAACTAAATTTTGTCTCGACATTTCTAGTATTTCCGAACAAAATTTGTCTTGACTATCTACATCCATCTTGATTTGATTGTTAAATAACACAACTAAACAAACTTCGCCTTGCAGTAATCCTACTTTAAAAGTTATCACAAGTGTTCAAGCCTCATCCTAAAGAAATTCTAGATTAAAAGTGATCACAAGTATTCAAGCTTAACCCTGAAGAAATTCTAATTTTAAAAGTGATCACTAAAATATTCTCACTTCTGACAAAATTTTGTAAATCAATTATTGGGATATGATAAATATTTAACCATTTATCTTTTTTTTTGTTATAGTAAAGAAAATATTTTTATAAGAATCAATGACATATTAACGTTCCTATACTGTTCTGCATGTTTGAACCTTTATCAATAAACGATAACTTTTTTTTCTATTCATTTTGATATATTGATATTTTGTACAAGTTAAACTCGATTTTCAGCCTTATTTTGTACAAGTTATAACATGTACAGGCAAAAATTTGTACAGGTTATAACTTGTATTCTTGGGTCGTACAAGTTATAACATGTACTAAAAAAATGTACAGGTTGTAACTTGTACAAAATTACAACTTGTACACAACATATATATCTTTTGATTCTTCAATTAATAGTAACGATACTATAATCTAAACCCCATGCCGGTATATATCTTTTGATTCTTCAATTACCTTTTGGGTTATATGTTTATAGTTTGTTAAATAGTTTGAAATGTTCTAATAATTGCCATTGCTATACTGAATATTGATTTATCGTTTTATTCACACTTATTGCCAAACTGATACATTTAAAGGCATAGAACATAACATTTTCGCGATTTTTAAAACATAATTAAAATTCACACTATACAAAGAATATAAGTGAAAAACCTCTGGAAAACCTGTTAAATTTTCAAAATAATAACCAGAAAGTATTCTGTCTTGTCTACAATTCAGGTGTATAAATATGATATTTGTGAACCAATGAAGATGTCTGTACAGCTAAATGACCTTATTGTGTACGAAAACAAGGTATAATTGAAACTGGATGCAGTTTTGAATGTCTCCCAAAAGAAGTCCCATTCATCTCATGTGAAAAATTTGGGCAGGGTGTTTCCCTATAAATACAAGTTTTACATAAGTCCCAGTGGTAAGCAAAATCCTGTAAATGCCTTTAAATGCATTTTTTGAACCTCATGGGAAAAATTTGGGCAGGGGTTCCCTGTAAATCAAAGTTTTACAGAAGTCCCAGGGGTAAGCAAAATCCTGTAAATGCCTTTAAATGCATTTTTAGAACCTCATGGTAAATATTTGGGCAGGGGTTCCCTGTAAATCAAAGTTATACAGAAGTCCATAGGGTAAGCAAAATCCTGTAAATGCCTTTAAATGCATTTTTTGAACCTCATGGTAAAAATTTGAGCAGGGGTTTCCTGTAAATCAAAGTTTTACCGAAGTCCCAGGGGTAAGCAAAATCCTGTAAATGCCTTTAAATGCATTTTTTAAACCTCACGGTAAATTTGGGCAGGGGTTCCCCTGTAAATTAAAGTTTTACAGAAGTCCCACGAGTAAGCAAAATCCCGGAAATGCCTTTAAACGCATTTTTAAAACCGCATGGTAAAAAATTGGGCAGGGGTTTCCCTGTAAATTAAAGTTTACAGAAGTCCCAGGGGTAAGCAAAATCGTGGAAATGCCTTTAAATGCATTTTTTTGAACCTCATGGTAAAGATTTGGGCAGGGGTTCCCCTGTAAATTAAAGTTTTACAGAATGCCCATGAGTAAGCAAAATCCTGGAAATGCCTTTAAATGCATTTTTAGAACATCATGAAAAAAAATTGGGTAGGGATTCCCCTATTAACACAAGTTATTTAGTATTCTCAGTATATATGGTACCAAATAATTCGTCTAATCATAAGGAATAATAATATATATGGTTATAGGGTGGGGCTCTCATCGGTTTTCAGAATATTTAGTATTTTATCGTTTGAGGGGGTGAGATATGACCCCCCTAAGGTACCATATGATTCGTCTTATCATAAGTAGTAATATTATATATGGTTTTCAGAATATTTAGTATTTTATCATTTGAGGGGGCGGGGCATGACCCCCCTCAGACCCCCCTGTAGTACCAAATGGTTTGTCTTATCATACGGAGTAATAATATATATGGTTATAGGTTGGGGATCTCAATGGTTTTCAAAATATTAAGTATTTTGTTATTTAAGGGGGTTGGGCACGAACACCCCCCCCCCCCAAGAAAACAAAACAGACGGAAGGTATAACATTATACCTGACCACTACATTTGGCAGGGAATAAATGCTTAAATTTCCAAGTTAAGAGGTAGTTAAGATCACAAATTATCATTTTTCACATAGACTTCTAAAGTATAAATTTGCAAAAACCAACCCCCTTTTGAGACCCCCATAATACATGTTTCCTCCTACATATTGATTTTTTTTTTTCGAGAGGCGCATCTAGGAATATGGGCCTAAAAAGTCATATGATATCAAGTAAATCCGTCTATCGGTTTCTGAGAAACGGTGCGCACAAGTGCGCCCGGAAAGAAGAAGAAAAAAATAATAAGAACTGAGCAAAAACAACATGTCTCCAAACTTCGTTTGGGAGACAAAATTAGGACTTCCCTCTGCCTACAGCACTTATCAAACTGTACACATAAATCATGATAAAACAACTTTTTTCATAAAAAAAAGTGTGCCTGAATTTCTCACTTGATATGTTGTATAAATGTCTAACATTTTTTACTCAAAGAGACATGTCAAATTCAGGAACAAAGATTTTTTTCAACTCTGAAATACTTATCTTCTACATTTTATTTTAAGGGACCATAATCTTATCGGAGGTTAACTAACAATTTTCTCTCAACAAATTGTAGAGTTAACAATTTCAGCAAGTGACAGCTTTTCCATATCTAGTAGAATACTTTTCCATGAACAATTTGAGCCAATGACCCAATAGCAATATCGAAGAAAAATTTCTGGCAAGTGAATATTCTAAGTTGTTAAAAATTTAGTAAAACCTTACGAAAACATAAGAAATTCATGGCTTGGGCTTGTGCCTGGCCTAAATTGTTTATGGCATTGACTGTTTCAATGGGTAAATAAAGTGTTAACACAGAGACATGTCTCGCTTGTTGCAACTGAACACAGAAATTATTATTTATAAATCTCAACTTTTTTAACCTTTATGCAACTGCATACCAAATATCAACAGCTTACCATAAGTAGTTCTTGCTAAACAGATATTAGAAAAAAATAAACATTTCATGAAAATGTTTAAAAACAAATCAGAGTCACTGGACCATGACTGCAGCATCTTTTGCAGAAAATGCTTATGATATAAAAACGAAAGAAAATGGAATATGGGCCAGAAAGACACGATCCATATATAGACATGACTTTAAAAAAAGATCAAAACGAATTTCAATGCATGTAAAGCGTTTTTCTGGATAAACCTTCACCAGACACGCTAGGAGTCGAAAAATTGGAAGAACAGTAGGACATTAGAATTTAAAAAAAAACAAGCCCAAAATTAAAGCCAAAATATATTGTAAAATGACCCAACGAGACAAATTTATCAATCTTATACATGTATATAGCCAAATTGTCAAAGCTTCTTTTAACAATTCTGGAAATATGGAAACAGTCTTTCCAACACACATTTCAGTACTCGAAATTATGTAAGAGCATACAGCTGCAGCACAGGGAAGCTTTTTACGACCTATCTGAATCTGAACTATGGTGGTCCTAATTGATGAAACTGCATACCAAATATCCATGGTCTACATGAGTAAATCTTGCTGAACAGATGTAAGAAAAAAGTAAAGTGGACATAGATATTTAAAAAATTCATTCATTTGAACAAGAGACTGCAGCATCATTTGCAGAAAATACTTATGATTCTGAACTATGGTGGTCCCAATGCATCTGAATACCAAATATCAATGGCCTACCATGAATAATTCAAGTTAAGAAATGGGTCCAATTAAATGATGCATGTGTATTTCACTCACTACACACTTGAAATTTCTAAAGCTAAGGTTGTTGGTAATTATGCATTAAATTTTTAAGCATACAACAGCTTTTACTTAGCGTGGGCTTTCAGGGATTGAAAAACTATATGAGCATATTTTCAGCATTAATTTTTGACGGGTAAATGACGGCCATTTTGGAAATGGCTGAAGATAAAAAAAAATCGAAATTAAATATGAACTTGGCATACCACTATTTCCCTATATACAAATGTTCATCAAAATCGGAGCAAGTTTAATTTTTGGCGGAAAAATGGCGTCAATTTTGGAAATGGTCGACGATAGCCATAATCTGCTGATCAATGAGAATTTGATGAGCATTTCTCACCATAAATCCCTGGATAGCCAAAATCTGGTGATGTAATAAGCATTACTAACCATAACTCCCTGGATAGCTATAACATGTTAAAGGAAAAGCATAACTTGCCATAACTCCCCAGATAGCCATCACCTGGTGATGTAATAAGCATTACTTTACATACTCCTTGATAGCCTTAACCTGTTAATCCAGGGGGATTTAATGAGCATCACTTACCATAACTACCTCGATAGCTAAAACATGTTGATCCACGAGGACTTGATCAACATAATTCACCATAACTTCCTGGGTAGCCATTACCTTATGATCCATGAAGATTTGGTAAGTATTACTTACCATAACTCCCTGAATAGCCATCACCTGGTGATGAAACAACCCTTACTTACCATAACTTCATGGATAACCATAACCTGCTGATGTAATAACCATTACTTACCATAACTCCATAGATAGCCATAACCTGCTGATCCAGGAGGGTTTAATAACCATTACTTACCAAAACTTTTTGAATAGCCATAACCTGGTGACCCATGATTATTTAATAACCATGTCTTACCATAACTCTATAGTTGGTATTACATGGCTATGTAATAAGCATAATTTACCATAACTCCCTTGATATCCATAACAAGTGGATGTAATAAACATTACTTACCATTACTCTCTGGATAGCCATAACCAGGTGATGTAATAACCATTCCTTATTATATTAACCCCTTGGATAGCCATAGCCTGGTGATGAAATAAGCATTACTTACCATAACTCCCTGGATAGCCATTACCTGGTGATGTAATAAGCATTACCTACCATAACTCCCTGGATAGCCATAGCCTGGTGATGAAATAAGCATTCCTTATTATATTAACCCCTTGGATAGCCATAACCTTGTGATGGATTGAGAATTATTTATCATAACTACCTGGATAGCCATAACCTGGTGATGTAATAAGCATTACTAACCATAACTCCCCAGATAGCCAATAAGCTTTACTTACCATAACTCCCCGGATAGCCATAACATGGTGATGTTATAAGCATTACTTCGTATAAATCTATGGATAGACATAACCCGGATATGTAATTAGCATTCCTTTCCGAAACTCGTTGGATAACCACAACATGGTGATGTAATAAGCGCTTCACATAACTCTCTGGATAGCCATAACATGGTGATGTGATAAGCATTACTTACCCTTAATCCCTGTATAACCATGACATGGTGATGTGATAAGCATTACTTAACATAACTCCCTGTATAGCCATTACATGGTGGTGGAGTAACGTAAGCATTACTTACCATAACTCCCTGGATATCCATAAAATGCTGATTTAATGAGCATTACCTACCTTAACTCCCTGGATAGCTATAAAATGGTGGTGGAAGAAGCATAACTTACCATTACTCCCGGAATAGTCAATCCGATGATGTAATTACCGTAACATAAATTGATGATACAGGGGGATTTACTAAGCATTTCTTACCGCAACTCTCTTGGTAGCCATAACCTGGTGATGTAATAAGCATAACTTACCATTACTCCCGGAATAGTCAATCCGGTGATGTAATTAACATACATTGGTGATCCAGGGGGATTTACTAAGCATTTCTCACCACAACTCTCTTGGTAGCCATAACATGGTGGTGTAATAAGCATTACTTACCATAACTCCCTGGATTGTCATAACCTAGTAATGTAATAACCATTACTTACCATAACTCCCTGGATAGCCATAACATGTGGATGTAATTAGCATAACTTACCATAAGTCCCTGGATAGCCATAACCTGGTGATCCCGGAGGACCAGGAACACCAACTTTTCCTTAGAAAAAAAATCGATAAAATACATAAAATTGCCGTTGGAGTCCTATGTTAAATCTGAATGCCAAATATCAAGAGACTGTGTTGAGTATAAGTGGTAAGACAAAAATTCACACCTGCAACCCGACATTCACAGCACATTTGGCTAGTTTTCAGAATGAAAACAAAAGATAAAGATAAATAATTTAGTACAAGATATATTGCAGCATAAATAATGGTACTATATAGCTGTACCACCTTTACATTTTACTTGATTCACGGTCTTGATAAACAATGTCAGCTTTAACAATTTTCGCTTATTTGTGAATATTAACCGCACTGCTATTCTCTTGAATGGCGATTTGTCATACAATTTTGAGGATTATTTTCTCTGACATACGGACCGTTTCGAATGGAAACTGGAACTGTGGGAAGTTTTTACAGATTGTATTTATTTAAAGATAAAGTTTTAAAAAACGGGAACGAGCGTAAAAACAGTAGAAATGATTAATGCAAAACACTGTTTGCATAGGGACAATAAACTCATTTCAAATCGGGATCTGCTCGAGCCCCAGCAATAACATATCAAGTACTTCTGTAAGTGACATAAGTTCTTTCTTTTTTGTATAATACTTGTTTATATTTTGTTTCAAAAGTTAAATTTTGTTAGAATTGATTTCAATAATAAGATGCTGTGTCTTGACAGAGATTTAGCCGATAACTTACTTATAATTTCTATGAGTGGTTGATCTGAAACAATAAAAATGGAAAGACATTGTCAAACGTGTACAAAATTATTAATACAAAAACAGACCAGCACGTCTTTATACTTATATCTTAACAATCTTTTTTTCGCTCCTATGC
The DNA here is from genome assembly GCA_963971305.1 of Arcuatula senhousia. Classification (NCBI taxonomy): domain Eukaryota; kingdom Metazoa; phylum Mollusca; class Bivalvia; order Mytilida; family Mytilidae; genus Arcuatula; species Arcuatula senhousia. The sequence goes on along the minus strand of OZ020305.1, from coordinate 69,522,531 downwards.
TGTTGAAGTTTGATGTGTAGAATGTAAGTTGCCTTTTCGGAGTGCTTTGTTTTTATTTGTAGTTGGTAAAGTCCCTGTTAATCTGCCATTTAATCCCATTTGTTAACGTGTTTTTTATGCCCCATCTAAGAAAGTAGGGGACATGAAATGCTCGGGTTGTTCATCCGTACGTTCACCCATCCGTCAGTCCGTTCGTCCGTCCGAAATCAGGTTTACCAACAAGTTGAAGTTAGTTTACCATGTAGAAATTGGGATACCATCATGAAACTCTACTCGAACACCGGTTTACATCAGGATATGAACAAACAAAAATCATCATAACATTATTTCTGTCTCATCAACTTTTTGGTTGATTGATCACAGAAAAAGGGGATGTTATATCAAAGATTGAGGTTATTTTACTTTTTGAAGGAAGTTTGGTACCATTATGAAACTTTATATATCAGGATATGAACAAACACATATCATCATAAATGTGCACCAGTCTCATAAACTTCATGGTTGATTGATCACAAAAAAAGGGGTGTTATGCTTTGGTTCATCTAATCGTTTAAGTTTCTTTACCATGAAGGAAGTATTGTAACATCATAAAACATTATAAATCATTTCCATCATCATAAAATTATACGCTTCGAAACAACTTCATGGTCGGGGATTGCTTAGAAAACTAGATATCAGGGAGATGGCAGCCATCTCTAACTGAGGGCCACGCTAGTTGAACCCTGTACTTCAGGGACCAATATGGACTTGGTATTTCTCTTTAACACATGTGGTCAATGGAGGATGGACTATAAAGACTTGTTCTTACAAGCATTATGCGAGCATTGCAAAACAATACAGGTTCCCAAAGCGGCAACCTATTTCAAAGTTCAAAGGGCCATAACTCCCATAAAAACTTGCGGATCGAAACGAAACGTTAATTCGATCTGTAACTCATCATACTCGACTCGCATACAAAATGTCAGCCCAATATCTCAAAGCGTATGGGAAAAAAGTCCGGAAAACTGATTTGTTACGGACGGACGCATGGACGGACGCATGGACGGACGCACGGACAGACATTTCTCTAGTGGAATTGGACTTTGATCGATTTGATTTTTTAGCTCACCTGGACCGAAGGTCCATGTGAGCTATTACCATCACTTGGCGTCCGTCGTCGTCGTCGTCTGTCGTCGTCGTCGTCTGTCGTCGTCGTCGTCGTCTGTTAACAATTTTTCAAAAATCTTCTCCTCTGAAACTACCAAACAGAATTTAATGAAACTTGGTATGAATGATCCTTAGGGTGTCCTGCACCAAACTTGTGTTTTGATTTTTAATCCGTTAAAAAACATGGCCGCCGTTACTAAAAATAGACTAGGGGGGTCAGACTACTGTTTTTGGCTTATAAATCAAAATGTATAAGAGATAGAGGAAATCTGAGGCCACGCTACTGATTCAGCATCAAAAGCTCTACAAAAGTCTCCATTTGGTCAAAGTTGTCAGATGACCCCTTATAGGGGTTACGGCCCCTTAAAGGTGAAAAATAGCATTTTTTCATGTTTTTGGCCTACAGAATGAAAACTATTGCAGATAGAGATTAGCTGTTGCTTGCTTAAATGTTCAGCTCATTTAACTCTACAAAAGTCTCCATAGGGTCGAAGTTGTCAGATGACCCCTTATAGGGGTTACGGCCCCTTAAAGTTGAAAAATAGCCATTTTTCATGTTTTTGGCCTACAGAATGAAAACTATTGCAGATAGAGATTAGCTGTTGCTTGCTTAAATGTTTAGCTCATTTAGCTCTATGAAAGTCTCCATAGGATCGAAGTTGTCAGATAACCCCTTATAGGGGTTACGGCCCCTATAAAATGGCATTTTTTCATGTTTTTGGCCTACAGAATGAAAACTATTGCACATAGAGATTAGCTGTTGCTTGCTTAAATGTTCAGCTCATTGAGCTCTACAAAATTCTCCATAGGGTCGAAGTTGGCAGATGACCCCTTATAGGGGTTACGGCCCCTGAAAAATAGCGATTTTTCATGTTTTTGGCCTACAGAATGAAAACTATTGCAGATAGAGATTAGCTGTTGCTTGCTTAAATGTTCAGCTCATTTAGCTTTACAAAATTCTCCATAGGGTTGAAGTTGTCAGATGATCCCTTATAGGGGTTACGGCCCCTGAAAAATAGCCATTTTTTCATGTTTTTGGCCTAACAGAATGAAAACTATTGCAGATAGAGATTAGCTGTTGGTTGCTTAAATGTTCAGCTCATTTAGCTCTACAAAAGTCTTCATAGGGTCGAAGTTGTCAGATGACTCCTTATAGGGGTTATGGCCCCTTATAGGTGAAAAATTGTGTTTTTGGCCTATAGAATGAAAACTATTGCAGGTAGAGAAAAGCTGTTGCTTGCTTAAATGTTCAGCTCATTTAGCTCTACAAAAGTATAGGGTCAACATCAAGACCAGGTGAGCGATTCAGGCTCCTGGGAGCCTCTTGTATTGTGTGTTTAGTTTTTGCACTTTGTCTAGGAATGTTGATAGGGGGAAGGATGGGCCCAAAAAACTAGTGTAACCCCGCCACAGGAATTTCTGATAAAGCTTTCGTTTGTACTTGTCTTTGATGTTTTCTGTTTCTTTTTTAAGAAGGGGGTCTATCTGTGACTATTTCAGGACTGTATTTGATTTATATGCATTTTATTTAGACCATTGGCCAATTGCAGAACCGCGAGCAGCGCCAAATAGCCCCGTTGAAGGCTGCTTGCGGTTGACCATTGAGGTTTTTTCTGAATTGCCGCTTGGTTGTGGGCTGTGTCGCGTATACTTATTTCACATCTCATTATTTTCTATAGGGGCCACCGCCACTATGTGGCGAGTATGTTGCGGGCCCTAATAAATGTTGCGAGTTGGGACATTATGTCTATTGGGCATAATATATATATTCTCGTTGGTTTTGAAATTCAATTTTTTCATAATTCGATGTTTCTTAGAATCTCATTTGAATTCTTATGTCTCACCTTGCTGATAGTTATTTCCCTGGTAATGTTGATCGCCATACGGCTGGTTATACGGATTATCATAGTAAGGGGGATAGTTGGAAGGCTGGTCGTAAAAGCTTCGTTTCTGACGATCTGTTTCCTACAAAAATGAATGCACACTTTACTGCTCTTATATAGTTAATATATTTTTCATCTTTTTCGAGTTTAGTAATTTCAAAAGCAAAGTCCTGAAGGTTCTTGTTCGTACCAACTTGACCGACCTCACAAAATAGAATATCTAATCAATTTGAAAGTGACTCGTTGAATGTCTTACAAGCAATAAAAAGTTTCATTGGCTGGGGAAACAATTAATCTCCTACCTTCAATTTCGAATCCTTTCCTGACAATTCAGCACTCGCAACATCTGAAAAATAAAACCCAAAGATAATTTTATTTTTAATCCGGCCAAAATGTATAAATCTGGTCCGCGCTTATTGTACAATCAGTTATTTTCGCTCTTTACACTAATAACTTTCGTGCAAGTAAAACGTAGAGCAAACATCGCAGGTGAGAAATATCAAGAAAATACAAACCATTAACTATTGTATTCTATCATTATTTAGACGAACCTATCGTTTATGTTTTATTCAGACGAACTATGTTGGTAAAGCTATCGTTCATGTTTTATATTTAGACGAACTCTGTTGGTAAAGCTATCGTTCATTTTTTTATTTAGACGAACTATGTTGGTAAAGCTATCGCTCATGTTTTATTTAGACGAACTATGTTGGTAAAGCTATCGCTCATGTTTTATTTAGACGAACTCTGTTGGTAAAGCTATCGTTCATGTTTTATTTAGACGATCTGTGTTGGTAAAGCTATCGTTCATGTTTTATTTAGACGAACTCTGTTGGTAAAGCTATCGTTTATGTTTTATTTAGACGAACTATGTTGGAAAAACTATCGTTCATGTTTTATTTAGACACACCAAGAGACCTACCTTGTGGTTTGGCCACTGTTTTACATACCCATATAAGACATACAAGGAGCGTCTGAATGGAAACCATTGTATGTTCTGGAGCCGCGGGCCAAGTTAACATTTCTTATAAATAGTATCTCTGGTGTAACACCTTTGTCTTTGATACTCTTTGTTCTAAACATATAACTCCATTAAATTAGAAATAATTTTTATTAAACTAAATTTCTAAACTTTTGATCTTTAATATCGTACTTTATTTTATTATATCGTTTTTATATGGCAATAAATTTCTTAAAGAATTACATTTTGTAACATTTTGTCACAAATGTGGTTTTAAAGATTATTGTTCTTTTAAACTTTTCAGATGCATTAATTTTTTTAATTTTATTTGGCACTTTGTAAGTATATACGGGTTGTTTCGATGGTCGTTTTCCTTATGATCATAACTACATTCACTTTCCCTTCTAGGGCTTTGTTGTTTCTGTATAATATGTTGTACAATCATCAACCCTTTAAAGCTTTGCTTTTCGACCAGTTTTTAAAGAAAGCTAGAAGCACAGGAATGCCGATGATGTAACAATATGCAATTTAAATTGCTAAACTATCTTATATAGTTTTTTGTCAGAGGAGTTAACGTTTTCAATGTGATGAGGAAATGCTGTGAAAATGCTCAATTTTGACGTTCTAAGGGGAATAACTGGTAAAAGGAAAGGTCCTTCAACGTTGACCCTAGGAAACCCTATACATATTTTGTAGATCTTGATGTGTTAAACAATATGCAATTTAAAATTTTCAAAAATCTTGTATAGTTTTTTTAAGATATTGAGCTAAACAGGTGCAAAATTTGCAAAAACAATCCACAAAAAGTGCAATAACTCCTTCATGGGTAGTGGATTTTCTTCAAAATTATAGGGTAGGTAGATCCTGAGGTGCTGATCACTTTAATCCTCCTGCAGAATTTTGATTTTGAGTTATTTGCAATAAAACTGCAATTTACCCCTACATTTTATTTTTAACCCACGGCGGTAATGTTTTACGAGGAATCAAAAATCCCCTCGTCAGTTCTAAGCACCGAGCGCTAACAAACAACCACACCAAGTTTGGTTGCCATTGGAGTTTTTAAAAGTTTAAGGACGGACGACGGGCGCAAATCTAGAACTTTCAACCTTTCTTGAGGGAAGGTATTGTTGCCAATTAGGAACAACAGATTCACTGTACTATGATAAACGATAGAACATGTGCAAATTGCTTTACGCAACGATACAGAATCAATATGGACAAAGATCACACCTAGTGGTTCTCCTCCACATCATTTTGGATGCAAGTATATAATCCTGAATTTCATAATGATCTTTTTTTGTTCTAAACATATAATCCTATAAATTAGAAAGGGTTTATATTTTCTGAACTTTTGATAATTAATATTGTACTTTATTTTTATAAAATAAAGAGCGATAAAAAAAATCATTGGGGGCATCACACTCATGAGAAAACAAAAAATATCCCGTCGATGGGTAACTTCAATTTTTTAACAACCAGTTGGCATTCCAATGGGCACAAATTGTGCCCGCTCTCCTCACCGACTTGTTTTTATACTCTTACGATACTGAATTTCTTCAGCAACTCATTAAGAACAACAAGATAAAAGTAATCTCACTTTCAGATGTGTTGATAATATCTTCTCGTGAAACTTGAAACTTTATTATTTGCTTAAACGCCTGTTTCTACAACAATGTATTCAATGGCGTTGTACAATTCAATTATAAAAAAGTATACAATATCAAATTATAAAAATATATACATATGAACACATAAGTAGACTGATCATAGAACAATAATTGCTGTATGCATACATTCAAAATAAAGAAAAATAGTTTTCAAAGTAAAAAGATTTCAATTTGCTTTTAAAAATATCAACAGATTTAGAAGTTCTTAAAGTAACATGTAGGTTATTCCAGAGTTTTGGTCCAATAGTACAAAAACTTCGATCAGAAAAAGATTTTCTCTTATGAAGTTGAACAACATAACATTCTTTAGCAGATTCTGAAGATCTTAATGTACGTTTAGGCACCTGATGAGTTAAAAGATCAATTAAATCAGATGGTGCGTTCCCTACCGAACAGTTGTACATATAAATACATCTAAGTTTATTCTCGCTTTAACAGGAAGCCAGTGCAAATCAAATAATGTCTGTCAACAACGCTTCGTTTTTAGATGGATTCCTTCAATTTATCCTCTAGAGAAATCACCGATAGAATATAATTAGATGTGGAATAAGTGTACACGACACAACCTACAAATAAACGACAATTTTAAATAATCCAAAATGGAAAACAGCCAGCAGCCTTCAATGTGACCAGTGTCGCTGCTTGCTGTTTTACAATTGGCCCTGGTGGGATTGAAAATAAATTGCATGTGATTCAAGCCCAATCTAATTAAAATCAGCTGTTTGATCCGTTCCGCTACTCTCCTCTCTCTAATCAGCTGTTTGATCCGTTCCGCTACTCTCCTCTCTCTAACGTTAGAGAGAGGAGAGTAGCGGAACGGATCAAACAGCTGATTTTAATTAGATTGGATTCAACCCCAGTCCTAAAGTGCAATGACATACCCTCTTCTTGACAAAAAAATAACATAAATTCGACGAAATACAAACATAAGCTTTGCTAAAGCTTCCTGGTTTAGGACAGGGACATTTAAAATATGGTGGGGTTAAACTAGTTTTTTTGGCGCTAACCTTACCCTTATTGATAATCTAACACACAGTAATCAAAGTACTGAAAGTACTGGTAGCCGGGGTAATCTACAAATTTTAAATTGTTCATGTGTAGCAAAAAATTAAAATAAAAAGCTACTTAGTTTGAAAAAGGAATTTTCACAAGGATTTCAATGAAAGACAAGAGGATCCCAGGAGCCTAAATCGCTCTGTCAACCCTATATTTTGTAGAGCTAAATGAGCTGAACATTTAAGCAAGCAACAGTTTTTCTTTATCTACTATAGTTTTCATTCTGTAGGCCAAAAACACGAAAAACCGTTATTTTAGGGGCCGTTACCCCTATAAGGAGTCATCAGACAACTTCGACCCTATGGAGACTTTTGTAGAGATTTATGCGCTGAACATTTAAGCAAGGAACAGCTTTTCTCTATCTGCTATAGTTTTCATTCTAAAGGCCAAAAATATGAAAAAACATTATTTCAGGGGCTGTAACTCCTATAAGGGGTCATCTGACAACTTCGACCCTATGGAGACTTTTGTAGAGCTAAATGAGCTGAACATTTAAGCAAGCAACAGCTTTTCTCTATCTGCAATAGTTTTCATACTATAGGGCAAAAACATGAAAAAAACGCTATTTTTCACCTTTAAAGGGCTGTAACCCCTATAAGGGGTCATCTGACAACTTCGACCCTATGGAGACTTTTGTAGAGCTTAATGAGCTGAACATTTAAGCAAGCAACAGCTTTTCTCTATCTGCAATAGTTTTCATACTACAGGGCAAAAACATGAAAAAACGCTATTTTTCACCTTTAATGGGCAGTAACCCCTATAAGGGGTCATCTGACAACTTCGACCAAATAGAGACTTTTGTAGAACTTTTGATGCTGAAGCAGTAAGGTGGCATCAGATTTCATCTATCTCTTATACTTTTTGATTTACAAGCCAAAAACAGTAGTCTGACCCCCCCTGGTCTATTTTTAGCAACGGCGGCCATGTTTTTCGACGAATTAAAAATCCCCACATCAGTTCTGTGGGGGATACCCTAAAGTACCACCAAACCAAATTTGGTTTGAATCTGTGCAGCAGTTTCAGCGGACAAGAAGTTTGAAGAAAAGTTAACGAAGACGACGACGGACGACGACGACGGACGCCAAGTGATGGCAAAAGCTCACCTGGCCTTGGCCAGGTGAGCTAAAAAAATTGAGAATCGAACCAAAATTTTGAAAAGTTGATTTTATAGGCGTGACCTGTCTTTGTCCCCTGTAGCAATATAACGGTGCATTATAATTATATGAAAGCTATTGACATATTAAGTTTTATTCAAAGAACAGTTTACAGAACCATCTTATCTGATCAAATAAAAAAGTTATGAGGATTTGAACTTTGGGTAAATTATCCTGTCCATCAATGGTTGCCATCCAGTTTGACACTTAATGAGATGCAAATTAGTGAATATGACATCACTAATGAGATCGACGAACACTCCTATAAACAAAATATCAATCCGCTTTTCTATTCTTTATTAATCATTTTATGCTATCGCATCAGATAAGCGTCTAACATACTTGTACTTGTACAAAACTTGAAAACAGACAGATGGGTATTTATAGTCGCGACTAGGGGAAAGCCCCTCTGCGTCGACTATTAGACTCGCTATGTGCCATGGGTCGTCCAGCCCATGACACACCACCGCCAGTGTTAGCTGCTCCAGAGTATCCTTTGTTATCGCGCTGGAGCAGGGCCCGTCTTCCACCACGGGGAGGTACTGGTCAGAATTCTGGAAAACTTGAAAACTAAATAAACTAGATACCAGGGAGATGATAGCCATCTCCAAGGGCCCCGCTACCGGCCTCATATTTCAGTCACTGGTAACAATTTGTCAAACAAATGAATACCTAAACTTGATCAGTTTATTATCTACAAGGAACAATAAAAAAGTGTAGAAAATAAAATTGCAATGGATTTTCTAACTTCAAAGTGCAATAGCTCCCATAAAATTTTTATTGAATTTTCAAATTTCAAAGGGCCATTTCTCCCATAAAAAATTGTGGACCAGCACGAAACTCAAACTTGATCTGTAACTCATCAAGGTTAACTCACATACCGAAAATCAGTTCATTATCTATAAGCATTTAGAAAAAAAGTGCGGAAAACTGAAATTTTAATGAATTTTCAAAGTTCAAAGGGCCATAACTCCCATAAAAATTTGTGGACCGGCACATAACTCGAACTTGATCTGTAACTCAACAAGGTAAACTCACATACCAAAAATCAGTTCATTATCTATAAGCGTTTAGAAAAAAAGTGCGGAAAACTGAAATTTTAGTGAATTTTCAAAGTTCAAAGGGCCATAACTCCCATAAAAAATTGTGGACTGGCACGAAACTCAAACTTGATCTGTAACTCATCAAGGTAAACTCACATACCAAAAATCAGTTCATTATCTATAAGCATTTAGAAAAAAAGTCCGGAAAACTGAATGTGTTACGGACGGACGGACGGACGGACGCACGGACGGACAGACTGATTACTATAGGGCGTCCGCAACATAATTGAGAGTAAATCGTCAAAAAAAAAAAAGATCTGGAAAAGAACTATATTGCAAGCGTATATTGATATGTTAATTAATAGGTTTGTGGTGAACCGCCGGAAAAACCATTTGACAGTTTACCGAAAGGCTATCGTAGCTATAGCCGTGGCTAATCGCTAGCGATTACCCCGGCTAAAAATCAAATCGCTGGAAGTTCAATTCAACAAGAGAGAACCTGAGACAAAAGGACAACAAGAAATTAGCGGGGAGTAGAGATACTCTCTTGAGAACACCCGAAGTTACTGACAGACAGGTAAGAAGCATCTATCGACTGATGTAAAAAAAAATCAAGTATGTCGATTTAAAATCTGTTACAACACGTCAAACACAGGGACTTGCTCCCCTCTATCAATTTTTTTATTACAGTCAATGTGCGGTACGAAAAAAACACTGTTTTTCGTACCGCACATTGACTCTAACAAAATATTGATAGAGGGGAGCAAGTCCCTTGTGCGTCAAACAATTAATAAATGATTTGGTGATGTATCATTACACAAAACCGACACACTTGACCGCTGTAATGCTAAAAAATGACATAAGTATAAAAGGGCAATTAACATTTTAAAGTAGGTATCAAATTATCAATATATTTACTAAAAAAGACTATCTACTTGCTGCACGTCTTTCTTGGATTTGCATTTCGAATTTGATTCGGGTGGTCATCTCACAACAAAAATATTTGACACAATTCTTGGATATATGAGATTGGTCATCCGAGTTCGGTGGTTTTGTTGTTGACTTTATTTCATGAAAAAAGACTTGCAAAATTTTGCGGTTTGCTTTCTTGATTTTTACAAAACACTGATACTAATGCTGAAATATTTATTTCGATAATCTCCCTTTTTACGTGTTCGGGCAATTGAATAATTTAGAAAACCAATGCAGTCTATGATTTAGGTCATATTCTATGTCTCTCAGCTGGGAACGGATGTGCATGGCATGATGGGTTTGTCATGGAGTTTTTGTAATGTCGTTGTTGCCGGATACTACATAATGGCCCTGTCACACTGACAATAATGTGCCATCGTTTTAGAATATATTTTTAACACGCTGGTGTGCGCACAGGGACTTGTTACGATTTAAAAAAAAATCTCTATATAAAAAAGTGTTTTTTTATATAGAGATTTTTTTTTGTAACAAGTCCCTGTGGAGTTAACCCGAATAATACAGTCGTTATATTTCGCTCCTTACAGTTGCTACATAAACGCATGAATGCTCTTACGATAATAACATTGAATAATTCGTCAAAATTTGTCGAGGTAGCATACTGTGTTGACCAAAATTTCTTAGGACTAGTGTAGATAAAATGCATATTATTAATTTATTATGAATTATCACATAATTCACACCTTTTTGTCATATCTGTTTTAGAAAGGATCAAACTAATCTTATCAACTAATTAATTGCGATTGGCTGCCTGAACTGGACAGCGAGTGACGGAGAATTTCCATGGGACGAGTTCAAGCCCTGTCAGGCCGAAGTATGCGAAGACGGATATGGCTTGGATCATTCGAGTTACTGTGGTGTGCGTTGCGTAAGTTTTGTATAAGTTATGATGAATACGCTACAAACACGTAAGCGAACGTCAGCGTACGTTGGTGAACGTCGAGTGCGTCGCAAAATTTTGAACATGCTTAAAATTTCCGACGTTCGCCAACGTGTTAATTTTAAAATAATAAGTTATTCGAACGTTCGGCGTAAGTCAGAATAAGAACGTTCAAATACACACGCTGACGAACGCTATGAAGTAGTTTTGCACACGTCGAAATGCGTTTCTTGAACGCCGAACAAAAATGAAACGAACGTATAACGTCAGTCTAACGATATTCTACCGCACGTCTAGCGTCAGTCTAACGACCAAGAAACTTATCTAACGTGTTTAAAACGTGTACAGAGCGCACAGAGCGTCATTGTAACGAACGAGTAGCGCAACAACCCCAGAATTTTATAAGTAAAACTGAATTACAAGGGGGAAAGTAAATTTTTCAAGCTTAAAATACTAATTCAAACCTGAAAAAATCTATTTACAAAAACACAATGAACAAAGCAAAGAAAAAAAATTGTAATGTAACAAGGATATCTTAGATGGTCTCGAATGGAAAACAGTTCTTGCAAATTGTAATACACCCGTCGTATTTATTGGTAAACAAAAAAGTAACGACAGTCTATCTTCAGTATACGTACTCATTTGAAATAATGTGTATTTCTAATATTCATTTAGCGCACTCGTTTTTCTCTATAAAGGACATCCGTCATGCTGTCGGCGATCATTTAGGAGGGGGTAGGACCTTTTTCCGGACACTGGGATTGGCCATATTTAAGCTCGGGATTCCGGGATTTGGACAATTTAAGTTCGGGATTCCGGGATAAAATTAAATCAACTTTACCGGGCTTCGGGATTTTCTCATTTTTAAGTCGGGATGACGGGATTTTGTAAAAATTAGTTCTGGATTCCGGGATCAGACCCCCTCCTACCCCGTCTCATTTAGGATCAGTCAAGTGCAGTAGAAAGGATGCTAGGCAAACTCTTCAGACCGATATTTCTAACATGCAAATGCTCATTTGAGAGTTTGCTAATAAGTGCATGCATTCCTCTCTATAAATTATGGACATATCAAAATATAAAATTTATAATATTTTTTATTCTTTAAGACTAAGTGCAAAAATCATCTATTGTTTAAAAAAAACGGCTTTAGAACAATTATACATTCATATTACCAGAACGCCGAAAACCAATATTTTTATAAAGAAACTAAATTTACATGTATATGTTACAGTAAAAGTGTATAATTAGGAATTATACATAATTCCTGAAATTTCAATAAATATGTATAATTACTAAATGGGTTAGGAAATATATATAATTCCTAATTCTAACCAGTAATTATACATAATTACTGATTTTTAAAGAAGTTTTTATACAAATTTACTGATTTGATTTTAGTAAATTTGTAGAATAGGGCACAAGCATTCAAATACATTTGTACTATAACTGTTGAAAATTCAAATTATCAATCTCTTTACACAAATTTTATCAAGTTAATTATGAACTTTTTATTCACCGTAACATTAATTTTCTTTTTATATACTAAGTATTTTGATAATTTCAGCTATGGAAAAAAAATAAATAAAATATTAATTATTAGAGTAAATAAATAAATAGTTTATTAGAGTGTCACACATTTGATTCAACATATTTATACAATTACAATAACATCATAATTAAAAAGATCAAATATCCAGACTTATGAGACACTTAAATAATTTAAAGGTAAAACTTAAAAAAAACATATATTCTTAAAGATTTTTTGCTAAATTTGAGTCCGATGGGGAAAAAAAATCTTATAGTCTCTATTTATTTTCCGTTTAAATAACATTATCAGAAAGTGTGTCAAAGAATATATGGATATATGAATATATATCAAGCTTTCATTCTTAGTATCAAATAACTTTGGTAAAGCATGGTCCATATCTTGGGCAACTGTTTATGACTGGTGTGTATTTTGGGTAGTATTGCAGGGTTCCCTAGCCTAAAAATCAAATTGACTGGCCTACATTTGTTAGAATACTATTCTATATCTTTTACAATTTGAGACATTCGGTAATTTTAAATAATAATAAAAAGGTGACAAATTGTTTTGGTAAAAACAGGTTTAAACAAACAAACGTTCTTGATGAAAAGGCAGTTAAATGTGAAAGAGTTGCCATCAGAACATATCTGTGCCACACTTGCACAATAAGAACTGGAGATATTTCCAGATCCAATATCAATAAAAAATATGTGTAATCTAAAGGGATTAAAATTCTGTGAAATGCTGTGCTTACTTTGCTTTGCGTTACATGTTTTTTTTTTAAATTTTGATAACAAATTAGAATAAGTTTTTAATAACATTTTATTAGTTTTTAGGAATTATACATAATTACTGCTCAATATTTTAGTAATTATGCATAATTCCTGAAAATTTCAGTAATTATGTATAATAACTATTGAGGCCAGTTATTATACATATTTACTGAACTTTTCAGGATTTATGTATAATTCCTAATTATACACTTTTACTGTAACATATATATATATATATATATTTACTATTTAATCCAGCAATACATTTTAGACAGATAATAGATCTATTTGGGCTATTGTGAAATAATACTAAAGTTAAAAAAAAAAAGCATTCCTTGGTCTTCTCACCGAGAGCAAAAATTATAAGTTAAACGAACGTTATGAATGCGTTCTGCAGTCGTCACATATGAGCTAGGCAATCGTCAGGTACGCCGGACAAACGCTATAGATAAGTTTTGAATAAGTTTGTCGTGCGTTGCAGGTAGTAAGTCTGACGCTTTGTGGTCGTTCACCCAGATATTTTTTGAAACTTTTTACAGCGACTGCCAACGTGTTCCAACGTTTTAGAAAATTATTCGAACGATCGGCACACGTTGGCTAAAACATTATAGTGTGACAGGGCCATAAGGAAGATAAGGAATATGCTCAGTTGCGGTTTGAACCTTGCTAAGTAATACGCTTCCGAGGAGAGCGATTTTGGTAGAAATGTCAATAATTTAGTTTTACTAGTACATGTAGTATAAGAGCTGAATTTTCTTTCAACGTCCGGTTTTGCACGCTTGTTTTTCCGAACTTTCAGCGTCTTTTAATGCCTTTTTCTTTAAAATTTCGTACGTCATTAAGCGCACAAATGACTATTGCCATCACTTGGCGTCCGTCGTCTGTTTCAAAAATCTTCTCCTCTGAAACTACTGAACAGAATTCAATGAAACTTGGTATGATTGATCCTTAGGGTGTCTTGCATAAAAGTTGTGGTTTAATTTTCGATTCGTCAAATAACATTGCCGCCCTGGCTAAAAATAGAACAGGGGGGTCAGACTACTGTTTTTGGCTTGTAATTCAAAAGTATAAGAGATAGATAAAATCTGATGCCACGCTACTGCTTCAGGATCAAAAGTTCTACAAAAGTCTCCATTGGGTCAAAGTAGTCAGATGACCCCTTATAGGGGTTATGGCCCCTTAAAGGTGAAAAATAGCATTTTTTCATGTTTTTGCCCTATAGTATGAAAACTATTGCAGATAGAGTAAAGCTGTTGCTTGCTTAAATGTTTAGCTCATTAAGCTCTACAAAAGTCTCCATAGGGTCAAAGTTGTCAGATGACCCCTAATAGGAGTTACAGCCCCTTAAAGGCGAAACATATTGTTTTTGGTCTATAGAATGAAACCTATAGCAGATAGAGAAAAGCTGTTGCTTGCTTAAATGTTCAGCTCATTTAGCTCTACAAAAGTCTCCATAGGGTCGAAGTTGGTCAGATGACCCCTAATAGGGGTTACAGCCCCTTAAAAGCGAAAAAATAGTGTTTTTGGCCTATAGAATGAAAACTATTGCAGATATAGAAAAGCTGTTGCTTGCTTAAATATTCAGCTCATTAAGCTCTACAAAAGCATCCACAGGGTCAAAGATGTCAGATGACCCCTTATAGGGGTAACAGCCCCTTAAAGGCGAAAAATAGTGTTTTTGGCCTATAGAATGAAAACTATTGCAGATAGAAAAAAAAAACTGTTGCTTGCTTAAATGTTCAGCTCATTAAGCTCTACAAAAGTCTACATAGGGTGGAAGTTGACAGATGACCCCTTATAGGGGTAACAGCCCCTTAAAAAGTGAAAAATAGTGTTTTTGACCTATAGAATGAAAACTATTGCAGATAGAGTAAAGCTGTTGCTTGCTAAAATGTTCAGCTCATATAGCTCTACCAAAGCATTCATAGGGTCAAAGTTGTCAGATGACCCCTTATAGGTGTAACGACACTTAAAATAACATTTTGCATGTTTTTGGCCTACAGTATGAAAACTTTTGCTGAAAGAGAAAAGCTGTTGCTTGTTTAAATGTTACGTTAATTTAGCTCTACAAAGTTCCTATAGGTTAAAGATGTCAGATGACCCTTTTAGGGGTTATGCCCCCTCAAAGGTGAAAAATAGTGTTTTTGGCCTATAGGATGAAAACTTTTGCAGATAAAGAAAAGCTGTTGCTTGCTTAAACATTCAGTTCATCAAGCTCTACAAACGTCTTCATAGGCTTGAAGTTGGCAGATGATCCCCTACAGGGTTTAAAGCCCTTCTAAGGCGAAAAATAGTGGGTTTTTTTTGCTTATAGAATGAAAACTATTGCAGACAGAAAAAAGATTTTTCTTGCTTAAACATTCAGCTCATTTAGCTATACAAAAGACTCCATAGATTTGACATCAAGACCAGGTGAGCGATTCAGGCTCCTGGGAGCCTCTTGTTTATTTTATGTCCTTACTTGAAAGATTTTTGGATTAAAATACATGAAATCAAGGCACTGTGTGGCATGTCATATATAATTAATCTAAGGCATTTAGTCTTTGGATATAAAATTTTTGATAAAGACTATTTTGAAGTAAATTTCTTTTTGACAATACTTAGTTTTTCTATTTATAAGTCATATTATATATCAGAGCAAAAAACAAAGAAAGTTCAACATTTTTAGATCAGAATTTTGTTCAAGAATTGATGATAATAAAAAAAGTTGTGTTAGAGAAGCTTAAAAAGACAATAGTGAATAAGTAATTATTGTTAATTTAATGAAGTGAAATATTTGTATCAATGGTATTGTATTGCGATAATTTACAGCCATTTGTTATCCTGGACAAATGGTGGAATATTACAGGAAACATCAGGAGTTGCTTGGACTCCTGATGTGAAATGTCACAAGCACTATTAGAAATAAAATATATTATGTTGTTTAAAAAGAAAAAGAAAAGCTAGTTAGTTTTTATTTCCGTATACAAATTGTTTCAATTCATCGCAAATATAAACATTTTTTTAATTTAATTTATAAATATAGCTTCAAAAATGTTTAAAGATACACTGTTACTTCGGGGCGTCACAGGTTGAACCTTCCTTATAAAGAACCAGAGGTACCAATGGGGTATCCGAATGTCAAAAGTCCGAAAGAGCAGAGACAAAACCAGTAACACCAACAAGAACGGGACAAAAACAGACAACATATGTAAAACATGGAAACACAAAATAACTGAATATCAATCAACAACGCGAACTCCAGTCGAAACAAGAGTGAACTCAGGTGCTCCGGAAGAGTAAGCAGTTCCTGCTTGCTTGCTAAAGAAAAGTAGAAATAGAGCTACTAGAATCTGATAATTCTCGATCAAATTCCTGCTCCACTTGTCAACAAATGAATGACGTAATCAACACTGATTTACTACTGGTAGATAGAGATGGTATACTGGATGTCTCCGATACTGAGGTACAGTTTAGGCCAGTTCTTACATCTCTTTAGATCTGTCAGAAACTGTCAGAAATCTGTTCTAATTCTGTTCTGTTGACAATTCTAGGACAGTTTATGACATGCCGTATCCTGTCATAGAACAGTTCTGGACAGTTCATGCATTGTGACATATTTAGAACTGTTCTAAGCCCTCACAGTTTTAAGCTGTCTTACGTCCTGATAGCTCTAACCTGTTCTGCACCCTGACAGTTTTAAGCTCTGACTGTTCTAAGCCCTAACAGCTCCTGACCAGCTCCTGACAGCTCATGACACTTCCAAACCCTGAGGTTTTAGAACTATTATGGTTCATTGTCCAAAGTAATAACTAGGAAAGCCTGACAGTAGAGATGTTATAACAGATCTCAAGTGTAGCTGAAAACACAACACCCTAGGTTCTCATTACTCCTATCTAACCAGGTCCCTCCAAGCCTTCAACATCCCACAGTGGTGTGTGTTCAGACATGCTCCCTTCTATTCATAATGATTACTGCCAGGTGGAACTCAATAAGACAACCAAGGAACTTAGAGATGCTCTAGGAAAAATTAAGAAACTAGAGGCTGACATCACTCATTACAAACAGCAGATCACAGCTTCACAGACATACATTGCAAGCATTTAACTCATAATAAAGGAAACATAGGACTCATATAAAAATCTCAAGACTCAGGTTACTGTTGTCAATGGACACAACCGAAATAAGCACATAGGAAAGACCACTGGCCCAGTGTCCCCACCAACAGGAAGTATTGACAGGACCACACTCTATGACCACCGTCTGTACCAATTAGAGCCTGAGTATGTTAAACTAACTGCACGTATGAAAAAATTAAAGACAATCTCAGCTCTACATGACCTGCTTGACACAAAAGTCCACAAAACTAGCTCAAGGAAAAATAAGACCACAAAACCAATGAAAAAGAGCTCATCGACAGCCAAGGATCAACTGACCCAGTCGTTTCGTCACTAGCTACTCCTGCCATGAGTATTTAACATCCAACCCAGAACCATTTTTTTTAAGATTGAGCCAAACTCAACACAAACAGCCACGACGTCAGAACACCCAAAAACATCCTTCCATTAAATGTGACACAGAATATTCAAAGAACACTTCCAGCAGCAATGTGTTACCGCTATCTGCCTATCCCAGTAACACTGAGACAGAGCTGTCCACACCTCATTAACTACCAGCAGACACATCCACTCCAAACAACCCTTCCAACACATCCACTTCGAACAACACTTCCAACACAAAACACATTCAGACTTCAGCACTGGATATAATGTTAGTCACATACAACATTGATAGCTTCCACAGCAACAAGGTATACTTGGACAAACTAAACGGTCTTAGAGACATCCTCATCTTTCAAGAACACTGGTTATATAACTATGAAAATCATATTAAGGAGATTACCTCACAGACTTCCAATGCTTGATCAAATCAGTGAATGATGACGATCGAACTTCTCCCCTACAAAGGCCCAGAGGGAAAGGTGGGACCTCTATCTGTTATTAAAAGGAGCTCGCCACGAATATTGGACAACTACAAGATTGTTCAAGTCGCATCAGTACTATAAAGTTGAATTACCACTGTTATTGGAGTCTACATGCCTTGCACAGGACCTCCAAACGCAGATACAGACTTTGCTGCATCTTTAGATGAGATATCAGAAATAATTCACAAGCGACATCATCCTAGCAAGTGATATGAATGCATGCATCAATAAAGAAGACAAATCCAAGTACGAGAGACAAAATTGTTTTTATGTTTTTATCAATAACTTTGATTTCTCTGAATCAACAACTAATGACTCTGATACCTACATTCACCGTGGAGGCTATTGCTCGTCAAGAATTGACTATATCCCCCAAAGTTGTACCGAGCCTACTGTAGAAACCAGCACACTAGACCGTGACCCCGTCAACACTTCACAGCATGTATCCATTGCACAAAGATACCTTCTAGATTTGCTACAATCAGCAGATATGACCAAGCTACTCCAACATGTCCCCGGATCAAATGGGAAAAAGTGGATCTGCAACTTTACCAACACACTCTACAAACCAACCTGATGACAATCAACAATAGCCTGGCTGATGAAAGCACCTTTTGCCTAATGCTAGTAACTCAGCAAACTGAGGTCCCTCAAGCGCCAGAAGGAGGCTGCTGCTAGAAAAAAATATGAACCCATTATGAAAGCCCAAGAAGATGATCAGACACTATTTTACCAACTCGTAAATAGACAGAGAAACACTAAGCAGTCAAACTCCACATGCCTGAAGTGTGGAACTGAAATACTCGAAGAACCAGATGAAATCGGGGAAAGGGTGTGCCAAATACTTCCAGGAGCTATCAACACCAGAAGATTTTGGTAATCGAGACAAGGAGTATGATCATCAGATAGAACTCGACTGTGTGATCATTGAAGAAACTTCCAGATTAAACTGCAGCCCTGATTACTCGTGATTGCCACAGTCCACTATACACAGCACTCCTTGATGCACAGAAGACATTGACATTGTCTGGCATAACTCTCTTATCCGAGAGGTTCAGCACAGGATCATTGCAGATGATACCTGGCTCATATTTAGAGAATAGTATGGAGACCTCAGAAGCAAGGTAAAATGAAATGGTAGCCAGTCGGAAAGGTGGTGACAAACTATTATCTCCCTGTAAATAATTTGTATGTGTACACATCATTTTGAGTGACGCGATGGTCATGTTTATTTTCAAGTTCGGGTACAAATAAATGGACATAATATCGTTCTTTTTTCATAGTTAGGATGTTTTACGCATAGAATAATAATTTGTGACAAAAAAGGAATTTATTATCTCTAAGGAATAACCGGAACTCTATAAAGGTGATAAACATGTTGAATTTTAAAAATAATAGTAAAGTGAGACGGGTTACATATTAGTACTTTGACAGATGACTATGGCAAGCCGTTTTTACATTTATTCCTCTTTATAGATATCTCATAAACTTTATAAGATATCTCATATACTTTATAAGATATCTCATAAAGTTTATAAGATATCTCATAAAGTTTATAAGATATCTTATAAACTTTATGAGATATCTTATAAAAAAATAATTTATAAGATATCTCATATACTTTATAAGATATCTTATAAACTTTATGAGATATCTTATAAATTTTATAAGATATCTTTAAAAGAAAATGAGATATTTACTAAACACAATGTTTATAAGATATCTGATGAAGTTTATAAGATATCTCATAATAATTATAGGATATCTTATAAAGTATATGAGATATCTTATAAATTATTTTTCATAAGATATCTTATAAAGTTTATAAGATATCTTATAAAGTTTATCAGATATCTTATAAACTTTATGAGATATCTTATAAAGTATATGAGATATCTTATAAATTTTATGAGATATCTTTCAAGAGGCCTTATAAAAATATAAGATATCTTATAAAGTTTATAAGATATCTCATATACTTTATAAGATATCTTATTAGATATATAAGATATCTCATATAAATAGGAGTTTATAAGATATCTTATAAAACATATGAGATATCTTATAAAACATATAAGATATCTTATAAAACATATAAGATATCTCATAAAGTTTATTAGATATCTTATAAAGATTATGAGATATCTTATATAAAATAATTTATAAGATATCTAATAAAAGTTATAAGATATCTTATAAAGTTTATAAGATATCTCGTAAACTTTATGAGATATCTTATAAAAAATAACTTATAAGATATCTCATAAAATATATAAGATATCTAATAAACTTTATTAGATATCTTATACACTTTATAAGATATCTTATTAGTTTTATAAGATATCTTATAAGTTTTATAAGATATCTTATAAATTATTTTATATGAGATATCTAATAATCTTTATAAGATATCTTATAAACTTTATGAGATATCTTATATGTTTTATAAGATATCTTATTTGTTTTATTAGATATCTTATATGTTTTATAAGATATCTCATATGTTTTATAAGATATCTTATAAACTACCATTTATATGAGATATCTTATATATTTAATAAGATATCTTATAAAGTATACGAGATATCTTATAAATTTTATGAGATATCTTTAAAGAGGAATAAATATAAATATGGCGTGCCATAGATGACGACCAATCTATATGCTTTTTGTGTTGACAAAATTTTAAGGAAATCGGAGAATTATGGGTTTTTTTTCACAAGCAAGTCTAAAACGTTGCTAGGCATATGAAAGGAGACGATTAGAGTTTTACAAATCGAACAAACCTCACTTAATAGACCTCCCCCTTCTAAAACGTCATTTTACATTTTGCTTATTAACATTTTATTTTCAATACATGCATTATATTAATAATAAGTAAAATTTAAACAGTTTCACCATTCAAGGCCTTGTATATTGCAGAATTAAAGAAAAACATATTTTAGGAAGTCGAGTAGACCAATGCTATATTTAGCTGGGTATGAGATACTCTCAATGTTTATTTATCAGTTTATTTTATGAATGAAATTTCCATATTTAGAAAGGGAGATTCACAAATAACTTATGAAATTAGCACAACTTTGACAGTAATTTTTATCAAATCCGCTATAGCGACGGGTTCAGGATTTTTTTTATCAGAAAGAATGGAGTCTTATCTGTTTGATGTATTTTTTTCAGATTTTAGGAGCATGATGTTTTATTTGTCACAAAGGAAATCAGACCCCATAATATCACTTAACATAAGAAATGTGCTGCATATTTAATAAACCAAGGCAAATTCGGTGTTGTTTACTTTCATTTTACATATTTTATATCCCATTTTATTTTAATAGTTACTTTAATAAGTTGTTTATGCCCATTGTTACTACGTATAAAACATCCCGAATCAAATTCTACCTTATTTACTGAAGAGCACATATTCTTTGTCTCTTTCTGACCACCTTTCTGACTGTGGTGGTGTTACTTCACCAGCAGTATACAATTGTTTTTAGACCCTCTTTTGGAACTGTTTAAAACCAAGATGTAGTTGGCCATATTGAACACATGTACTGTGCTACATCCACTGTTGCTGGCGACGTCTGTCTAGTTGCTGACACACCAGAATAACTACAAACCATGTTGAATATCCAGGTCATGTATGCTAACAGAGAGCACTACAAGATTAGTGAACCGGCCTGCTTAACGATCCAAATATTGAACGACAAAGACGAGAGGAAATTCACTATGAATGGTAGTCTCAACCCAATTTCACAAGCTGCAACTCATCTAGGGGTAGAAAGAGATAGCACTCAAAATTTGGCACCAGCGAAATAACCAACTCAAGGATTTTGTCAGTGAGGAAAGCGACGTATGCTCTGATGGGAGCAGGACTGCATGGCCTCAACGTTCTTTACCCCTACTGTGCGTCTCATCATGATCTTCATTTTCCCAATGCTACTTCATGGGCTAGAATCTATCTGTCTTCTCATGAAAGATATTACATCACTTTCTCAGTATCACAAGTAGCTTCTAAAGCGGGTTTAACATCCTCCAGACTGTGGTGCTGATCCAGCCATCTATATCTTAACTGGTCAACTCCCTTTCAAAGCTGAATTCGACAAAAGAACCTCTACAACCAGAGACCAAACACACTGGAGCATTCTGTTTTCATGTGCCAACTTGCTGTCAAAGATATAAACTCCAGAAGCTTCCACATTAGATGAGCAAAATACAATCTGCAATTTCCGCAAAATCTCCTAGAGAACCCACCAGGGAAATGCTCTTAGAAAACATAGGATTCAGTAGCAATTTACAAATTCTGGATTGAAAGGTTTACCAGTGAAGCAAGTGAAAGATTAACATTTAAACATCTTGAGGAGTACACTTGCAAAGGCCATTTATGACATTTCAGCTCTAGACCAAAAATTTAACCAACCTACGGAATTTTCCAACTAGTAGTCAACTACACCTACTTTAGAGAAATCCCATTCTTACTATATCACCATCTGTAGAGCATCACCAGAGAACTTTGCTACTCATTACATCTAGTATGCAGTCGTGGCCCGGCAATTAATTTGTAATGTTTGTTTTTGTGATGTTTTTCTGCTTACAAGTTTTGTCTTTGCGGTATTGGATTTAAGACATTCAGTTGCACAATTGGTACCCCTTTAAATCATTCATAAGTTGTTACAGCTTACTTTTGAATAATGTCTTGATCACGTTAACTTCTTTTTCTTGGAGGATACTTCCTTAGTTTTGAATAAAGGTAATAACAAAACTACCGAGCTTGAATGATCAATCTCATAGTCCAGAGAAAATGACAAAAACGAATCAGTCATACCGGAGAATTGGTGGATCGCAATGGTCCTGACTTGGTACAGGCATTTCAAACGAAATGGTGGGTTAAACCAGGTTTTATGGCGCCAAACCTCCCTCTTCCATTGCGATCTTAGGATCCGGTAATGACCATAGAACACAACATAGTTGTGAACATACTGAAAATATATTGAAAATACTTCTGAGACTTTGGGGCATTTTTTCCTTTCCCCCTAAAGCCAATAAGCTCGAGAAAACAACAGGTCTTCAGTTTTTTTATTTTACCATTTTAATGTCTTATAGTTGTAAATATCTATGTTTAACTGTTGAACGCAACCGATGGTTGCCCCCGTTGTAAAGGGGTAGTTTTTCAAATAAATATATATATATATTTCAATTCCAATTGTCTTGGCTACGTCATGTATGGGAGGGTCATGTTTAACCTTGACAAAATTCAATCAAACTTCCCTCCAAGTCTAATATTTGATAGAAGTGACTGCGTTCTTACAGCAATTAACAAAATATCATTGTCATTTGCCATTCCACAAGAAAGAACTGTTTAGCTCATTAAAACTGATGTTTCCTATCTTTAGTTTGTTCGAATGACACATATGACCTTTATGTCACAGGTCAAGGTCATTTTGATTCCTGATAATTGTATATTGATAATATATCTACAATTTATTTATTTTATCCCTTTTGAAGCTAAGAAAAGTTATGGAATAGACACGCTTCGGATTTAAAATGACTACAATTTATTTCACCTTGAGGTAAGAGGTCATATAAATATAAAGGTTAATGTGGACGCATTATCTAATCATGATTCATATTCATATGCCAAATATCTAAAACAAACTCTATCTCAAAGGATAGCAAAGTTATGGCCTAGATCAACTTTGCATGTAAAATTACACTTTAATTGACCTTGACAGATTCAATCATATCATGCATATGTCAAGTGTCAAAGGATGTAAAAGTCATTAACCGGACATTGTTCACATGAATCAAAGCGCTAAAGCGTTAAAAGGCAAGCGAAATATGTTAGCACTAAAATAGCAGATATTTTCAAAGTTAATAAGCACTCTACCTCCCTTTTTGGCACAGAAGATTATTCAATCTATAAACAATCATATTTTGAATAATAATTGCAAAACTTTTGGGTGCACATGCATTGTTTTGTATGTACACAAATGGTATCGATTCAAAACCCCCTTCGATAAAAATGAACTCGTCCAGTGTATTATTGTGTATTGAATTTTATGAATGAATCGGAAATTAACCTACACTAAACCAATGAAATAACAGCAATATTTAAAGGTAGAGTGCACGACCAATCAAGTTACAGATAAATATAATTCATGTATGTTCTGGAGCCGATCATTATATAGTTCGTAATGAAAATTGCAAAGGAATTAATAAAACTTGTTGTGTGTCGTTTAAAAATGGAGATATTTAAAACATGCATTAAATTCTAACATATTTGACCATGTTTTAAAAAGTTATATAGAAGATAAAGAATTACAGTAGGCAGATTACTCTGTCTAGACAGAAAAAAAAACGCGAAAGCCAGCAGTAACCTTATGACTACATAAGGCAGCTAACGCTTGCCTAAAAATGAGAATGCATTTGACCTTGATGACAACGTTCAAGGTCACATAAAGGTCTGTGTGGATTTTTGCCGCACTTCATTATGATATAAATCAAATTAAAAGTCATTTGAAGGTCTCTTAAAAAATTCTTTTTGTACAATAATGCTAATATATTCAATATCAAACGTATAACAATCATTCCACAGTAAAATAGAGCACTTAGATAGAAATGAATTGCAATTCCATCACAACACATGTATTGAAATGGGTGCTAAATCAACAAAGGAGTTTCTAAAGAAAATTTCCTTCAAATTTGGTGCTTGCATAATTAACTGAAAGATTGTTTTGATTTTGGGGGTTAATCTGCTGGACTATATAATCAAACAATGTAGTAACACAGAGAAACTTTAAATAAACTTTTCACTTTACCACGATATGCTTCTAGCCAATTCCCAAAGTGTCAATGAAAGACCTCCTTCTTGACAAAAAAACAAACAATTAACATAAATTCGACGAATTCTAATTAGTATATTGCAAAGCGACAATCTAAAGAAAATCTTATCTCACCAAAGCTCTCCCTTCCCACCCCCCTAAAAATCAACTGTTTGCTCCCCTTTTCTTCTGGTAAATTGTAGACATGATAGTAGTGCACACAAATATATGCTCACTGTACTATATTTACACAACTTGCAATAAATGAAAATAAACTTTTTTTTCTGATTTGCATCTCCATTTATTTAAATATCTAAACTTGATCAAACTTTCAAGTAGAACGTTCATCACCATTTTTCCTGCAAAGACAAACTAATTTGACTCTTATATTCTCTTATGACAAATAATGTTAACAAATATTAAATGCATTCGTGTTTAAAAGAATGTATCAGCTTTTGAAGTTGTAACCAAGGTAAAACATTGGCTTTTATTTGATAAAAAAAAACTTGTAAAATTTTACATACAGCGAAAAGACGTATTGCAAAAAAAAAAAAAAGATACAACAATAAAAGTTAAAACTTTCGTGCTTGTATTGTTGGTTCTTTTTGGTAAATTGTGAAATACTTTGTAATAAATGTGTTTTATGCTTTCCTATATATATTTTTATATAAGCACGGTTCAATAATAACTATACTCATTAAAATAGATCAATCAACCCGATTTTAATGAAATCCTGATTCAAACATGAAGTAGAGACATGAAACCATTTTCCATTTTCTTTTTTTGTATTTTTTTTTAAACTGAGGAGGCAGCTGCCTCCTCTTCTGCCTCTATGTAATTTACGGCCTTGAATTTGGTCATTAACCGTCTACGTGGTTTCCTTTTTTTAACCTGTATTAACCTCTTTGTTCTCAATTGTTCACTGCTGATCTCTTTTAGACATGTTGTCTTTCTTTCCTTCTTGCTCACCTATATTAACTTTTTTGTTAACCTTTTGATTCATTCTTACCTGTAATAATCCTTTTTAGCTCACATGAACCAATCACTTGGCGTCCGTCGTCGTCGTCGTCGTCGTCGTCGTCGTCGTAGTCTATCCTCTGTTAACAATTTTTCAAAAATCTTCTCCTCTGAAACAACTAAACTGAATTTAATGAAACTTGGTATGACGGATCCTTGGGATGTCCTGTACAAAAATTGTCTTTCGATTTTTGATCCGTCAAAAAACATGGCTGCCATGGCTAGAAATAGACCAAGGGGCAGACTACTGTTTTTGGCTTGTAAATCAAAATGTATATTATATAGAGAAAATCTGATGCACATTCCATCTTCAGCATCAAAAGCTCTACAAAAGCCTTTATTGGGTCGACGCTGTCAGATGACCCCTTATAGGGGTTATGGCCCTTTAAAGATAAAAAATAGCGTTTTTTTCGTGTTTTTGCTCTAAAGAATGAAAGCTATTGCAGATAGAGAAAAGCTGTTGCTTGCCTGAACTATTAACTCATTGAGCTCTAGAAAAGTCTTCATTGGGTCGACGCTGTTAGATGACCCCTTATAGGTGTTATGGCTTTTTAAAGGTCAAAAATAGCGTTTTCCATGTTTTCGCTTCATATAATGAAAACTATTGCAGATAGAGAAAAGCTGTTGCTTGCTTTTACCTTAAGCTCATTGAGCTCTACAGAAGTTTCCATTGGCCGAAACATGTCAGACGACCACTTATAGGTGTTATGGCCCTTTAAAGGTCAAAAATAGCATTTTTTCCTCTATAGAATGAAAACTATTGCAGAAAGAGAAAAGCTGTTTCTTCAACTCATTGAGCTGTACTTAAATCTCTATTGGGCCAAAGCTGTCAGATGACCCCCTTTTAGGGGTGATGGCCCTTCAAAGATAAAAAGTAGCATATGTTCATGTTTTGCCCTATAGAATGAAAACTATTGCAGATAGATAAACGCTGTTGCTTGCTTAAACTCATTAAGCTCTACAAAGCCTTCATTAGGTTAAAGCTGTCAGATGACCCTTAATAGATAAAAAAAAAACAGCGTTATTTCCTGTTTTTGTCCTATAAAATGGAAACTATTGTTGCAGATGAGAAAAGCTGTTGCTTGCTTAAACCTTCAGCTCATTAAGCTTTACAAAAGTCTTCAATGTTGTCAGATGACCACTTATAGGGCTAACAATTCATAGAAGAGACCTTTATAGCTTTAGGACCAGGTGAGCGATTCAGGCTACTAGGAGCCTCTTGTTTCCTTCTGTGCTTCTTGTTTATTTGTTTTAGAAATGTTTTCCTCCTTTGCTTCTTAATAACCTATATTTATCCTGATTTCCGACCGCTCACAGATTACCTGTATCAGTCCTGCTGTATTCTTTTGTATTGTGCTACCCTGTATTAGCCGCCTGTTAACTTCCATTTTAAGACCTTTCCTGTATTATTCATGCTTAGTTCCTTTGTTAATTGTCTACCTGTATCAGCCTTGTAATAATACTTTGTTTAGTGTTGACCTGTGTTGAGCACCTGTTATACCGTATTCCCTTTTAAGTCCTTACCTAGCCCTTTGTTTAGTGCCTACCTGTATCAGCCTAATTATATTCATTGATTAGCGCTTAACTGTATCAGTCTTTTTATATTCCTTTGTTTTAGTGCCTACCTGTATCAGCCCTGTTACTATCCTTGTCCTTTGTTTCCTTTCTGTCCTTTGTTCCCTTTTTGTCCGTTCCCTTGATCCCCCACTTCTCCCTTTTGACCTTTTACTTCTTCACCTGGTGCACCTGTATTCCCTTTTTCTCCCGTTGCTCCTTTTGGACCAGTTTGTCCCGTTGGACCACCTGGTCCTAACATTCCTTTCTCACCCTTATCACCCACAGGCCCTTTTTCTCCTTTTCTTCCCCTCCGTCCATTTCTTCCTTTAGGTCCTATAGGACCTTTTGTTCCTTTAACACCAGTAATCCCAATAGGTCCGGTGTCTCCCTTTTGTCCTTTAGCGCCATCCAACCCATCAATACCCGGCTCTCCTTTAACACCCTTAGGACCTATTGATCCTTTTGGTCCGATAGGTCCAGTCATTCCTTTAGGTCCTGTGGGCCCTAATGGTCCTTTAGGTCCAAGCATTCCCTTTTCTCCTTTAAGGCCTGTCTCACCTTTAGTTCCCTTTGGGCCTACTTCTCCCTTTTCCCCGTCTGTACCATTAAAGCCTTGCATTCCTTTTGGCCCTTCGGGTCCAATAGGTCCTCCTGTTCCTTTTTCCCCTTTCATTCCTTTACTTAATGGTCCTTTACTTCCTTTTAGTCCTACGTCTCCTTTTGTTCCATTAAATCCTGATTCTCCCTTCTGTCCGGGAATACCAGGATACCCTTGGTATCCTGGTTTTCCTTGGTTTCCCTTTTGACCTGGCATCCCCGGAGGACCTGAAACAGCATTAATCAGTGTTATTATTTTCATTTTCTGCTTTAATTTCAATATAATCTTTGTGTTATGTAGTTTAAATATCCCCCAGAGAAAAGAAAACAAAAAAGAAACAGGAAAAACGAGCAACAAAAATCAGCAACAATTGGAATTTTGAAAATAACTTACCATGCATTACTAGACATTAGACCTATTTTGGGGAATTTATCGCTAATTCCTGGAAATCCATCCTATTTTAGAAAAAAAAATGAGAATAACTTACAGCTCATTCCTGAATATCCGTCTTATGTTCGGAATTTTGAGGATAACTCATCGCTCATTCCTGGAAATCCGTCCTATTTTGGAAAATTTGAGAAAACCTCATCGCTCATTTCTGGATATCTTGTCTAGGATAACTAACCATCCATTCTTGGATATCAGACCTCGGATAACTAACCGCTCCTTCCTGAATATCCATCCGCAAATAACTTACCGCTCACTCCTGGATATTCGCCCTCGAATAACTTACTGTTCACTACTCGATGATTTTCTTGGATTGCTTACCGCTCATTCCTGGATATCCATCCTTTGACAACTTACCGCTTACTCATGGATATTTGGCATGGGAAAACTTACCGTTTATTCCTGGATATCCATGGCCTGGTGGGCCGGGTGGTCCTGGAATATTTACTGTTTCTACAATACAAATTGGTTCATTTTAATTTTTTACTTAATGAGATTGATGTCTTTTTACTTTGAAAGTATTACCTAGTAGCAACATGAAACATATGGAGGACAGTTCCAGCAGAAACTGTTATATTTATCAACAACACAAGTAACGTATGTATGATAGAAATTAATGAGATGAGGAATACACGATGGACAACCGCCAGCAGCCTTCAACGAAGCCAGTAGGCGCTGCTCGTGGTTCTGCAATTGGCCCAATGTCTAAATAACTTGCATATATTTGAATTCAAATCCAGTCCTGAAACAGTCACAGATAGACCCCTTTCTTAAACAAGGAACAAAAGCTTTAAAAAGACAAGTACAAACGAAAGCTTTGTCAAAGATGCCTGGCTGAACCGTTATGTGATGAATTTGAAAAGTGATAATATCTTTAATGAAGCAATTCGTTACCCTTGGCTTTACAAGCTAAAAAACAAGTTAAGTATTCCTACTTAATTGTCTATATATATCGTGTATTTTTAGAATTTTTAGTTTTTTCTATGCATACAGTTTTATTCAACTGCCTAATTGTTTTTTTTTTTCATCTAACACATTTTCATAATTACCTGTTATTATCTTTGGCTCGTATTCTGAAAAAGGAAGCAATTGAAAAAAAACAGTAAGACCAAAGTTTTTCGCGTTGTTGATTTCCGTTCGGTTGATTTTGTGTTTTGTGTTTCTTCGTGCTGTTTTTGTTCGTGTTTGCCGGTTTCGTCATTGCCCTTTCGGGCTGTCGACTCTTGAATGCCCCATTGGTGCCTCTTTGCTTCTTTCAAACTGAATACGTATAACTTAAACAAACGAAAACCTGCATAATTGTAGAAAGTCTTTAAAAATCGTTTGGGTTCCTAAAATATGAAATATAAAATATTCACCAATTTAAGGAGCAACCATTTGATTTTTAGGGGGGTTGGGTATGGATATTTTCTTCGTCTTGCCTTTTTATTTTCGAGAAAAAATCGAGCCTGGAACATCAACAGTTAGATCGAGCCTGGAACATCAACAGTTAAGAATTAATCAAATCATAAAATATGTCAACGTCAACAATGTTGAAAGATTTTCGCTATCAATTTTGGCGAAGTCATCAAAACAAACTTTTTTTCTCTTGTACAAAATTCTATTTTACTATAGCTGTCTAGAACAAACTTAAAAGCAGCAAGAATTATCTGAAACTTTGCATTATAAAAAAAATCAGAAAAATGGACGTGATATTGAATAAAAACAGAAGAATTTTTGTTACTTATGACAGGAGTTAAGGATCAGACACAAAAAAAATGAACTCGATGTTTTCAAAAACAGACTGAAGCGTTGGAAGAATCCTTCAATTTTAATAAACTTGATTTTTAATTTTTTTTTATACACAAATTAGAGCTAATACTAATGAAAACACTTATTGGTTGTAATTCATTCAGATATAAAAACCAATAAACTTCACATAAAATTGATAAAAGGTAGAAGAACCTGGAAATGAACCATAGCACTAGAAACTTGCCAATTAATGGCAAAGAGGCAAAACGAGCAGCCATAATAAATTGGGGGAAAATGGAGGATCGCTAAGCGATCCTGCCTTTTTATTTCAAATTTCATCATACCCCGCCACTAAAAGTAAAATGATTTCTCGTTAAAAGAACCAAACACACTTTTCTCTCATTTTTAACATTATTGTTTTAATACCTTGGTGATACTCCGGTTCATATGGAGATGGATGGTTCTCTTGTTCATAAGGCGGTTGTTGATATTCTGGTTCATGGGGTGGAGGGTGGTACTCAGGTTCATATGGTTGAGTTTGGTACTCCTGTCCATATGGAGGTGGATGATATTCCTGTTCATGTGGCTGTGGATTGTATTCCGGTTCATATGGTGGAGGGTGGTACTCCTGTTCATAAGGAGGTGGATGGTATTCTGGTTCATATGGTGGTTGTTGGTAAGTTGGTTCATATGGCTGAGGATTGTACTCCTGTTCATGTGGCTGTTGGTACGGCTGTTGGTAGTTGGTTTGATCTGGAGGATAATCGTAGTATACCGGATATTTAGGAATTTGTCCGTTTATGTACAAGTCGTAATAACTACTTCGCTTCTCTCGTCCAGAGTCCTGTAAAAAGGTTAGGTAAAAAATTAAAAATGCATTTATATCATTTTATATTTAGTATTTTTTTTATCAAAACCTTTTTTTAATAAATACTAAAAAAAGCGACTAAACAAAACGAAACACTGGCTCATAAAATGGACTTAACATCAGGGCCTGGTTTAATAAAACATCTCAAATTGAGTATGCACATAAAATGGTCTTAACATCAGGGCTTGGTTTCATAAAACATCTCAAATTGAGTATTTTCTCAAATTTTTCCTCAACTCAAATTCTCACCAATCAAAAATGTTGAATTTTGAGAAATATTAGAGGAAATACTCAATTTGAGATGTTTTATGAAACCGAAGCCTGGGCGAGATTAAAAATTAAGTTACAACAAAGTTGAATTTTACACTATCTTAATATTTGGTATTTTAATATTGTTTATTATCCTCCATCTTCATCCACATGGAGCATTGTTGATCTAACTCATCCACATGGAGCATTGTTGATCTAACTCATCCACAAGGAGAATTGTTGATCTAACTCATCCACAAGGAGAATTGTTTATCTAACTCATCCACATGGAGCATTATTGATCTAACTCATCCACATGGAGAATTTTTATCTAACTCATCCACATGGAGCATTGTTGATCTAACTCATCCACATGGAGCATTGTTGATCTAACTCATCCACATGGAGAATTGTTGATCTAACTCATCCACATGGAGCATTGTTGATCTAACTCATCCACGTGGAGCATTGTTGATCTAACTCATCCACATGGAGCAATATTGATCTAACTCATACACGGGGAGCATTGTGTGCATTGTTGATTTAACTCATCCACATGGAGCATTGTTGGTCTAACCCATCTTCATGGAGCATGTGTTGATCTAACTTACCTCCAGTTCTGTTTCGTTTAACTCTTCTTCAGCTGAACGCATGAAATAAAAGAAAACATTGCTTATCGTCATACTCAAATCATTTTAAAAAATACATACAAAAATAAATGTTACATTAAAATCATATTTTGAATTGTTGCATGCTTTTTTTTATTAATCATAACAAAACGAAGGCATCGTTTAAAAAAATATTCAGTCCTTTGCACTTGAAAATAAAATCTATATTTCTAAGCAAACTAAAAACATAAAAAAGAACAATTGTTTTCACAAAAAAAAAAACAGCTGTATTTTACCTTGTGGTTTGGCTACTGTTGAAAATATAATCATGGAAAAAAACAACAGCCATCCTAGGGATTCCATTGTCTACCAAACGCTGGGCAAAATCTTCGAAAAATACGGCTTTATAATCGTCTTTGTGGTAACATGTTCAATCTTGGGGTTTCTTTGATATCTTCTGTCGCGAAAAAATAAAATCTTATAAAGTAATTTTTAATGATAATGTGAAAATTCAGTTTTAAGATATAAACGATTGAATGCTATTAAAGTATTTTTTACATTTGTTTCACTGAAATTATCATTTGGTAAAATTTAATGCTATTTTAAACGAAATGAATTTTTTAACGATATTAAAGAATATACGTGGCAAAAACCCAATCTTTTTAGAAATTTAAGCGACGAAACATGAGCTGTGGCGTTTCCATAAGGGGATCTGCAGATTTCCTAAATGATTTTTCCATTGACGCTCACATTAATTCTTTTGTTTATAAAATTCTCTGTTTAGTAAAACAAGAAGAAATAAAAAGGAAGTGACCGGCCATTTAGTCTTGTTTTTTTTAAAAATATATTTTGTGTCTTATTGTTATTGAAAACAGGGAAGTAAAATTTAAGAAAACTGAAAATATTCCGGGGAAGGATTTTTGTTATATATTAAATAATGCTCATTAATATAAAAAAGAAATATTTTGCTTGCAGAAAATAAATATTTCACTGATCAAAATAAAAAAAAATCAAGTAAAGAAATCAATATGACAACCAAACCATGACAAATATTGATCGAGTTTCATAAAGAAGTGTCACACAAGAATAGAACAAAAAACTTTTGAAAGAGTCTAAAAGTTTTTATTATACCTCAAGCAACGAAGTTTCGAACGGTATAATGTTTATGACTGATCCGTCCGTCCGTCTGTCCGTGATCATAATTTTCGTAACAGCTATCTCAGCTATTATTAATCCTAGGCATTTGATATTTGGTATATAGCTTCAGGTGGGGGTCCCATATGGTGGGATACGTTTTCAGGTCTGTCGATCATCTACTTCCTGTTTAACGAGCCGACTTACACTTTTTTTCACTAAATTTTCAGGGTTGAAAATTTTCGTAAGAGATTTCTCAGCAACTATTAATTGTAGGTATTTGATATTTGCAATTGGTATATAGCTTCAGGTAGGGGTCCCATATGGTGGGATTCGTTTTCAGGTCTGTCGATTAGCTACTTCCTGTTTAACGAGCCTACTTAGATTTTTTCACTTAATTTTCAGGGTTGAAAATTTTCGTCACAGATTTCTCAGCAACTATTAATCATAGGCTTTTGATATTTTATATTAGTCCTGTCGATTTGTGAAAAATATGCTCAAAAGATGGTAAAAGCATGAAATTTAGCATAGTGGTAGAACAAAGCATACTAAACAATATTAGCTATGGACCCAATTCGAAAAGTCAACATGGCGGCCATTTTTAAGATGGCCGCCAGATGGAATATAGAATTAGGAAATAAATCAAATAAAAATTCATTAAAAATTCTGCTTTGAAGATAAAATCATCAAATCATGTATAATAGCAGTGCAAACTATGTTGAACAATATATTAGAAGTTGGTTTGCTTTAAATTCAAAATGGCTGCCATTTTAAAGATAGCCGCCTCAAATTAGCATATATACCTACGAACTCATATCATCTTTTATTTAAGGTAAATTATGACCCAAATAGGTCCAAACAACAATGTATATGTGCTAAATCAAATTAAATAAGATGTATGAATATAATCTTGATTCCGTTTGAAGGTATCAGACGGGGAGTGTACAGGAATATACTGCAGATCTAATCATATCAATCTGATTGTGGTAAAATTGTGTTTAGATGTTAACGTTGTTTAATATAGTATGGCAGAATTATTTATATATCAACATTGGAACTATCAACTCGAAATGGTGTTTTTAAAGCCTACCTTTTGAGGAAGCATATAAGCATTTTATACAAGCGGTTTCACTCTGACTATCCATATGTCAATCAATTTGTCCAGCCTGCAATATGGGTACTACATTTATGGACCCTATTAGTTATGACTCGACTTGAGACATTTTACCCCCAATAGAGTATAGGTTTCTGGCAATGCTTTTAAATCTTCCTCTGTCCTTTGAAAGTTGATGCTGCTCCACATGTAACCATTCTCAATCATTTTTTTCTTGTATCTACTCCATGTCAATCTAGGTCACCCTTATTTTTTTCTTTTTCCTTGTAATGTTTATTGTAGGGCCTGGTTTTTCCTATGCGTAATGTGCTACCAAAGGGAGCAACCATACGGGGGATGGCTATGGTGAAATTTGAAATAAAAAAGGCAGGATGGCAAAAATCCAGAAATGAAAAGGCATGACAGTACTTTGAGAAAGGCATTGCAGATCGAGAAAAGCTGTTGCTTGCTTAAACCTTCAGCTCATCGAGCTCTACAAAAGTCTCCATTGGATCGAAGATGTCACAGTCTGTTGTTTATATATACTTATAAATCAGCTTAATGTTAAAGATTAAAAAAGTTTCAATCTTCAAATTATTATGAGAACAAAAGCTACCAACGGGATTCTGGGAATACCGAAGACGAAAATCAAACTTATATTTTTTGCCTAGAAATTTTTACAATTTTCGTTTTATAATATGATATTATTAATTTCAACATTTAGTTGCATTCCAAGCATGCGAAGATGTAAAAAAAAAATAGTACATTGTTATTTTGACTTTTTTCTAAGTGTGACCAAAAGGCAAACTGGACTCATCCTTTTTTTGTATTTTTAGTCTTGGGTCAATGCAAGACGGCGAGCAGCGACTTATGGTCATGCTGAAGACTGCTGGCTGTTTTCCATTGTGATTTTTTAAATTCCTGTTTCTTTATGTTGGTTTGTGTCACGTACAATTATTCCACATCTATTTATCGTCTACTTTAATGGTTATCATTTGTCAGATCAGCCTATGATTTGGAAGTACATGTATATAATATTATATATGAAATAAGTTTAAACCCAATGTAGATCTCTTTATGAAAATTTGCAATGTACATGTATGCCTTTATATTTTTTACGTCTAATAGCAATAAATTATATTATAACTCAAACAGGGCCAGATCCAGATT
Source organism: Arcuatula senhousia (assembly GCA_963971305.1). Lineage (NCBI taxonomy): Eukaryota > Metazoa > Mollusca > Bivalvia > Mytilida > Mytilidae > Arcuatula > Arcuatula senhousia. The sequence goes on along the minus strand of OZ020305.1, from coordinate 69,487,203 downwards.
TTTTTTAAAGGGGTTGGTCCACATAAAGTCCGCTGTGGACGAATGACGAAAAATGGGTGGTTCCAGACAAATTTTGCAGAAAACCTACACGTTACTTGCGAAATTTTTGGCGGAAAGGAGGAAAATTCCAACCTTGGACCCCCCCCCCCCCCCCCGATCCGCCACTGCTCAAATATTTTTGATTGTCACCTATTCAAAGATTGTCCCTCCCTTTATGAAAGAGACTAAAGCAAACTTATACAGGAACGTTGCAATCCATGTTCCGCACACAGGGGCTTGGATTCTGGTCATTTATATTGACTTAAAAAAAAAATCGACCCCCTACTCTATAATCCAAGCTCCTGTGGTTCCGCACAGTTAATTTTAATTTCTGACATGTTTGTAGTTGTGGCGACTTTGGTCTCTGTGTGGTGAATCGACAAAATTATCAAGCAATGATAACATTTTCGAACTACCAATAAGTTTATTTTCCGGATCCCGCAATAGCTTTGTGAGAAATAGATAAAATTATTTATCCTTATTAAAATGACCTAGATCAAGACAGAATGTGGTTCATTCGTCTGTCTTGATCTAGGTCATTTTAATAAGGAATTTTGTAGAGCTCGATGAGCTGAAGGTTTAAGCAAGCAACAGCTTTTCTCGATCTGCAATAGTTTCCTATTTCCTCCACTAGCATAACCAAACTTTGATGCAGTTATTTTAAACTAAATATATAGGAGATATATAATAAACCTACATGTACAATGCTTATACTGGATCTAAAAACAAATAATGTTTAAGATAAACACTTGCATGACTCAGATTCATCAACATGTTTAGTCTTAAAATGGCTTAATTTTAGATTGATTTTATAGTATGTGTACAGCAAAGGCTACTTATAGAATTCAACAATAAACCTTAGCAGGACCTAGAAATAATAAAGTCGTTTTTTATGTTACTAAAGCAGATCTTTGCTTTTTGTGTCCATAGCGGCTTGCTAGGCAATATGCATTAGAGTCCACACCTGTAATGAAAAGTAAAAAAAAACTTAAGTAACACTTAAAGTAAAATGATAAATTACGTAACACAATGTAATAGTGAAAAGTGAGTGAGTGAGTTGGTGTTTTAGGCCCGTGCATCGCTATATAGGTAATTTACAGGTGATGACCATGAAAAGGATGATAAAATGAACATGAAATGATAATGGTAAATGAAATATGGGGGTGGGGTGGGAAACAAATGAACTGTAAATTTTCAAGAACCACAAAAAAGAAGAGAGGTGGGTAGGGGCAGAAAATTTATACTATGCAGGGCACTACTTGGCGGTCTGCAAAGGAGTCTTTTACGTGCATGAAGTTAGTTAGTTAGTAAGTTATTGCTTTACTCCCAAGCAGCACGATTTCGGCTATTATCCGGGAGATGAACATAAGACATAAGACATAAGACATAATTTATTTTCCAATTATGGTCCCTCAAAGGGCAGCATCATTACAATGATTACATTATAACAGAGAATAGAATAAAGTATAAGATTATAATAAATAGATAGCTTAATGCAGATACTATATATATACTTGTTCAAAGAGTCTGGATACAAAAATGGACCAATATTTCATTATGCTACAATGATAAATTACATGGACATGAAAGTGGTGATACAATGAACATGAAATGATGATGAAATGGAGGAAATGGAGACACTGGGCCAATCGGGTAGGAGAGTTTTGACTGCCACTGGAAAAAGAAGTGATGGGTAGGGACGGGAAATTCAGCCTCCCGCATGGGGATCCCACGGGTCCTACTCCTACCGAGACCTGCAGCAGGGTTCTTTAACGTGCGAGGAACGTGACATTTTTCCCAACACGGTGCACCACTATGGTTTGCGGTCAGGTTTTCCGCATTATCGCCTGACGACCCCGCATCTCTCGATGTCAGGGCTGCCCCATTCAACTACCTGGGGCACACATCCCAGTCGCTTTGTGGGCAAAGCGGCCTGACCCGATGTCGGGTTTCTGAGCGCTCTTTAGTGGACTTTTACCGACAAGCTTAGCGCTGCTGTGGGCCTATTCGCCACCTTCACTCTCCACACACGTTGGCCCACTATGGTCAGCGGTAAGGGTTTCCGCATTATAGACCTGACAACCCCCGCGGACGAGAGCCACCCTATTCAGTCAACTAGGGTACGCACTTGGTCGCTCTGTGGGCTTAGCACTAACCCGACGTCAGATTCCCAAGACCCTTAGTCGCCTCTTGCGACAAGCTAGGTTCTGCTGCGGCCCGCAAAAATTTCGCAGTAGTTTCAGAGGAGTTTGTCAGAATAACTCTGTAACGGACATATAAAAAAACAATGTGTCTCCCACCAAAAGAGAGGGAAGATATTATAACTAATACCAAAACAAAAAACTGCAAGCAGTTACACTGTTGGGTATAAATTCATATTATAGATATATTGGTTAATAATCTGTCCACATGTCGATTCAATGCCTTTCGATGTCAATCGAAGATATAAAAGAACATGTAGCAATTGTAAGTATACTAGTACATAGATGAAAAGAGAGGTAACTCAATCACAAATAATCCTTAACATTCATTTATCGAATATTATTAATACAAGTCAATGTGAGTGAGTGAGTTGGTGTTTTACGCCAGTGCAACGCTATATAGGTTATTTACAGGCGATGAACATGAATAGATGATAAAATGAACATGAAATGATGGTGATGATGATAAATGAAATATGGGGGTGGGGTGTGAAACAAAGGACCGGTAAATTTTGAAGAACCACAGGAAAAGGGGAGAGGTGGGTAAGGGGCGGAAAATTTAGCCTATGTGGTGCACTACTTGGCGGTCCACAAAGGGGTCTTTTACGTGCATGAACGTGGCACTCTCCACACACGTTGGCCAACTATGGTCAGCGGTCAGGGTTTCCGTATTATAGACCTGACAACCCCCGCAGACGAGGGCCACCCTATTCTGCCACCTAGGGTACACACTTGGTCGCTCTGTGGGCTTAGCACTAACCCGACGTCAGATTCCCAAGACCCTTAGTCGCCTCTTGCGACAAGCTAGGTTCTGCTGCGGCCCGCAAAAATTTCGCAGTAGTTTCAGAGGAGTTTGTCAGAATAACTCTGTAACGGACATATAAAAAAACAATGTGTCTCCCACCAAAAGAGAGGGAAGATATTATAACTAATACCAAAACAAAAAACTGCAAGCAGTTACACTGTTGGGTATAAATTCATATTATAGATATATTGGTTAATAATCTGTCCACATGTCGATTCAATGCCTTTCGATGTCAATCGAAGATATAAAAGAACATGTAGCAATTGTAAGTATACTAGTACATAGATGAAAAGAGAGGTAACTCAATCACAAATAATCCTTAACATTCATTTATCGAATATTATTAATACAAGTCAATGTGAGTGAGTGAGTTGGTGTTTTACGCCAGTGCAACGCTATATAGGTTATTTACAGGCGATGAACATGAATAGATGATAAAATGAACATGAAATGATGGTGATGATGATAAATGAAATATGGGGGTGGGGTGTGAAACAAAGGACCGGTAAATTTTGAAGAACCACAGGAAAAGGGGAGAGGTGGGTAAGGGGCGGAAAATTTAGCCTATGTGGTGCACTACTTGGCGGTCCACAAAGGGGTCTTTTACGTGCATGAACGTGGCACTCTCCACACACGTTGGCCAACTATGGTCAGCGGTCAGGGTTTCCGTATTATAGACCTGACAACCCCCGCAGACGAGGGCCACCCTATTCTGCCACCTAGGGTACACACTTGGTCGCTCTGTGGGCTTAGCACTAACCCGACGTCAGATTCCCAAGACCCTTAGTCGCCTCTTGCGACAAGCTAGGTTCTGCTGCGGCCCGCAAAAATTTCGCAGTAGTTTCAGAGGAGTTTGTCAGAATAACTCTGTAACGGACATATAAAAAAACAATGTGTCTCCCACCAAAAGAGAGGGAAGATATTATAACTAATACCAAAACAAAAAACTGCAAGCAGTTACACTGTTGGGTATAAATTCATATTATAGATATATTGGTTAATAATCTGTCCACATGTCGATTCAATGCCTTTCGATGTCAATCGAAGATATAAAAGAACATGTAGCAATTGTAAGTATACTAGTACATAGATGAAAAGAGAGGTAACTCAATCACAAATAATCCTTAACATTCATTTATCGAATATTATTAATACAAGTCAATGTGAGTGAGTGAGTTGGTGTTTTACGCCAGTGCAACGCTATATAGGTTATTTACAGGCGATGAACATGAATAGATGATAAAATGAACATGAAATGATGGTGATGATGATAAATGAAATATGGGGGTGGGGTGGGAAACAAAGGACCGGTAAATTTTGAAGAACCACAGGAAAAGGGGAGAGGTGGGTAAGGGGCGGAAAATTTAGCCTATGTGGTGCACTACTTGGCGGTCCACAAAGGGGTCTTTTACGTGCATGAACGTGGCACTCTCCACACACGTTGGCCAACTATGGTCAGCGGTCAGGGTTTCCGTATTATAGACCTGACAACCCCCGCAGACGAGGGCCACCCTATTCTGCCACCTAGGGTACACACTTGGTCGCTCTGTGGGCTGAGCACTGACCCGACGTCAGAATCCCAAGACCCTTAGTCGCCTCTTACGACAAGCTAGGCTCTGCTGCGGGCCTATTCGCCACCCGGGCCCCGCACGGGACTAGTTTATTTATATGTATAACATCTTTATAGATGTATCTTTATACCAAATAAGATTTTAAAAAGACAACGAAAAAAGTTATTTGTAGTCACAAAAGCCACATAAAGGAGTATGAAATCCCCCAAAACACCAAGACTCACAAGAGCCAGGTAGAATAGAGACTCAGATACAGATATTATTATAATGATAAATCTTTTATTTGGAAGAAAAGTATAAAAAACACTAACTAAAAACAAAAGCACTGATAAAGATAATATTCACGGACAGGTTCCATATAACAAGTATAGTGAGCATTTTGCGTCGATGTTGCTACTATTCTTTTGACTTTTGACTTCGATATGCGTGTTTCAAGTGAGTGAGTTGCTGTTTTACGCCCGTGCAACGCTAAATTTTGAAGAACCACAATAATAGGAGAGAGGTGGGTAGGGGCAGAAAATTTAGCCTATGTGGTGCACTACTTGGCGGTCCACAAAGGGGTCTTTTACGTGCATGAAGCGTGGCACTCTCCACACATGTTGGCCCACTATGGTCAGCGGTCAGGGGTTCCGCATTGTAGACCTGACAACCCCCGCGGACGAGGGTGGCCCATCCTCCGCCAAGTAGTGCACCACATAGGCTATTTTTTTTTGCTCTTACCCACCTCTCCCCTTTTTCTGTGGTTCTTCAAAATTTATCGTTCCTTTGTTTCCCACCCCACCCCATATTTCATTTATCATCATCATTTCATGTTCATTTTTCTCATCCTTTTTATGTTCATCGCCTGTAAATAACCTTTATAGCGTTGCATGGGCGAAAAACACCAACTCACATGCATATCGAGTTCAAATGCATGAAATTCTAAACGATTTGCCTGCAGTTTCTTTCAACATTATAAAACACTTACTGACTGGATGTTAAAGAAACAGATGCGAAATGAGTTTCTTTTTCTTATTTATAAGCCGAAGAATGTTAGAATTTGAATATGAAAATCTTAAACGGATATATAAAAAATTCAAAATGCTTTAAATTTGAAAATTAATATCATCGGTGCATCATAAAATGAACAAGGACATGTAAAACATGACTATGTTCCCAACCGCCTAGAAATTTAAAAAAACAATCAACAAAACTAGCTATAGGTACAACAGCTAGAAATCTATACATACCCGTTTAACCCGTCAAGATCAGCAACAAATTGATGATCCCATTTTGTCCCATTTGCCTGAAACGAAACCTACCAGTAAGAACCCACACAGAATTAAAGAGAGCCATCACGGCAGCCTGGATTACAAACTTTGGCGAATGGGTATTGTATCTTAAAGATGTACAAAGTATGGAATTTCGAAAAAGGTACAAAAGTACGACCCCAAGAGCAAATTCGGAAAACTCTTCACTGACTACATCGACATCTTCGTGAAAATGAAACAAGAAGCAGTTTGCCGGAAACGTGTCATACGGAGAAAGACGAACACAATACCTCAAAGATTACGAGGGAAAGGAAGGCATACATACTACAGCAATAAAACTCAAGCAGAATGTCATTAGCCAAGCTGATGTTAAACAGTTTTAGGGGAGAGTTTGGGAAGAGAAACAACATGGAAAAGACCACCTTCATTTCTGAATAAAAGATCTACTTCGAAATGTTAACCAGCAAACAAATAGATGTGATCGGCATCCAGTTTGTCAACGATGAAATGTTGGAACTATACGATGGTGATTAAAATAATTCATTGAAACTTCACAGAAAACAAATGTCGTCGTAGCAGCTTATACTACCACCCAGGCAAGACTTAAATTATACACATAGCTAGAGAAATTAGGACAAACTATACAAATAGCTGGAGAAATTAGGACAAACTATACACATAGCTGGAGAAATTAGGACAAACTATACACATAGCTGGAGAAATTAGGACAAACTATACACATAGCTGGAGAAATTAGGACAAACTATACACATAGCTGGAGAAATTAGGACAAACTATACAAATAGCTGGAGAAATTAGGACAAACTATACAAATAGCCGGAGAAATTAGGACAAACTATACAAATAGCTGGAGAAATTAGGACAAACTATACAAATAGCGGGAGAAATTAGGATAGCTGGAGAAATTAGGACAAACTATACACATAGCTAGAGAAATTAGGACAAACTATACAAATAGCTGAAGAAGTCAGGACCACGGGCACTCTACTGCAATACAGATTCCATTGTATCAACATCAAAACCAGGACAATGGAAACCAAAACTTTGGTACTTCTTTGGAGATTTAACGGATTAAGTACCTGGAACCACCATCACATAGTTCGTCATGGGTGGACTTAAGATGTATATTACAGAGAAATCAGGAAACAGAACCATGCTCAAAGTCCGTGGCATAACACTCAACTTGAAGAACGCTTAAGACATCAACTGCTTTTTACCAGGTGAGCAGCATTTGATTGAGTCAAATATTGTAGTACTATATTAAATGCAAATTAAATACATATTATATTTCACATTACGTTTTTGTCCACAATTTGTCGTGAACACTTAAACTCAACAACTAATAATGGGGTAGAGATATGAATTTTTACAATTGTGATTCAGTACCATTTGAAGAAATTCTTTTTTTTTCAAAATGTCAAGCATTTTTTGAAAATTATATATTTTTTTTGGAAATTCGCTCTTCTAGTCTGTGTCTGATTTAGGTGATTATATTTTATGTGTTTGTGTTTTTAAAGTTTTGTTTTTTATTGTAAGAGTTATTTTATATTGTTTTGGTTTAAAATTCTAAAAAAATCTCTTTTTTGTAACAATTTGTAATATGTACAACGCACAGAGACTTGCTCCCCTGTATGAGTCAATTTGCCATACGCTTGCGTCTACAGATAAAACAACTATTTACAAGTAATTGTAAAACATTCTTTACAATATTCAATATATAAAAAGTTCGTCATAAAAGATATAGTACCCTTTATGGTAAACAATACAATAAAACAAACACATTGACTAAAACCGCAGTTAAGTCAAGTCACTCCTTTTTTTAAAACTGAAAAATGATAAAAGCTTAACTAGTTATTCTGGTATTAAACTCTTGTCTTAATAACATTAAATCAGAAATAAAAAATAGATTTGAGTGTTTTATAAAGAAAAACTGTATTCGGGAGAATGAAAATACAATGAAAATGAAATGATGGTGAAGTGGAGGGAAAATGGACACAAGGCCAATCGGAGAGGAGAGTTTTTACTGCCACTGTCAATTTTTTGAAGTCTATACAATATGTGTCAACGGAACTTAATTTTGCAACAAAAAGGGTACTCAATTTAGTCTGAATAAAACATAGCAGTAGAATAGATGCATTTTAGAAGCGTTTACTATTTTCTGTATTTAAAAAAAAATGGCAACCAAAATATACTGCTGGCGGCGGCGGCGGCGGCGGCGGAGCCTGCACTTAATTTATTTTGATTTTATTTACACAAGATCATATTTTTTTATTTGTTCGGACTCAACATTAGCTTCAAACATTTAAACAATAATATAAAATTGTGTCATAAATAAAAAGGAGGTAAAAGGGCTGACGACAGGGAAACCAAAGGTCCTGCAGCAGTTTTCTTTACCTTGTTAGCAACGAGGAATATTTCCTCGCTCTGTGCAGACCACTATGGCTTGTGGTCAAGTGTCCCGTATAATTACAAGAAAACCCCGGTATGCAAGAAATTCCATTCAACCAATTAGGGCACACATTCAAGTCTCCCCGTGGGCCGACTACACTCATCATCATCGTACTGAGTGATATTTACTGACCATTTACCGACAGAAGTATATTCCCATCTAGTAAGAATAGAAGATATTAGATGTGAAATAAGCGTACACGACAGAACCTAAAATATAAACGACAATTTAATAAATCCACAATGGAAAACAGCCAACAGCCTTCAATGTGACCAGTTGTCGCTGATCGCTGTTTTTCAATTGGCCCTGGATTGAAAAAAAACTACATTTAATCCTTAAGTGCAATGAAAGACCCTCTTAATGACAAAAAAAAACACAAACAATTAACATAAATTCGACGAAATACAAAAATAAGCTTTGATAAAGATTCCTGGCTTAGGACAGGCACATTTAAAATGTGGCGGGGTAAAACTAGGTTTTTTGGCGCCAACCTTCCCCCTATTGATCATCAATAACAAACAATAAAACACAAATTAACATTAAGTAAAAACCAAATCGATAGAAGTTCAACTCAAACATCGATTTCCTGTTTCATTAACAACAGAATATTTTAAAACGTGTTAAAGCAATATAAAATCATTTGGTCAAATAAAAGAAATATGTACTCGTAAAAATCGGTTTCGTCCTTAGATATGAAAGGAGCAAATAGGCACGAATGAGGCATTCTTGTGTCAAAAGTCCGAAAGGGCAACGACAAAACAGGTTAACACGAACAAAAAAACCCACCAAATTAACCGGACAGAAATCAACAACAAAGAACTCAAATCGTTAATCGTTAACAAGAGTTAACTCAGGCGCACCGTTAAGCGGTTCCTGCCTGCTAAAGCACGCCCGTCGCATTGTATATTTCCAATTCAGTGTGTCACATCCAGTAAAAGAAGACAAAACAAAACTCTATGACAAACCAACATCCACACTCATCTGCGAGATAGAAATCCAAAATTTGTTTACGAGTACATGGTTTCTGCCGTAAAATTTATTGGCTGATGACAGCAACCGAGGAGCAACATAACCTTATGTTAGCACCTTTTGTGTCAAACGTGACGCTCTGCCAAGGAAATCGATGTAATTCCCGCAAGCTCTTGAATAATGAATCAATTGACATATGTAAACTCCATAAGCTGGAGCGGGCGGAATGTAGCTGCACAAGAAGGGAAAGTTGACAATTGGAAAGTTGAAGTCATCACGTTTGTCATAGAGCTTTGTTGAAAGTTTTCCTCTAGAGTCTATTTTAGATGTTGACATTAATATGAAGCAGACATCCTGAATCCGTTTTGTCTTTTATCTCAAGTGAGATGGATAAACTCACCGAGTCGAGAATTGTTCAGTGAAAGGATATCGTCAATATAACGGAAATTGAGGTGAGAGAGTTAGTCTACGATCTTTTTCGATTAGAAGAGAAGTCTGATTCATATGAATGAAGTGCCCATTAGATTTCCTATTGTTTGCTGAAAAACACATCCACCAAACTAAACAAATATGTTGTCGATAAGAAAATTGAGCATGTCAATTATATGATCTTCTGTAAATTTTTGTTCTTTTCTTAGACTCATTGATGACAAAGTTAGTCTTAGTATAAACGACTATATACCAGATATTTGTACGTTCGTTTTCCATTCTCTTTTGCTGGTACAACCAACCCCTAATTCAGCTGTCAAGCAGTTAATTAATAAAGTGTTTCTTGCCCACAAAAATGATGTTATTAGGTGCCATGTATGCAGGTACAACAACATATTTGTCATGTAAGGTGGACAATTTTTTTGCAACATCAGCTTTGTTAAAAATGGAGGATGCTTTAGTGCTCACTGAGCCCTTCAAAGAATTGATTCTTTTTAAAATCAATGACCTCACAGCTTTTCCCCACTAAAAAAAACGTCACTTTCTTTCTCCTGTTCTTTCTTGGCCCATTTTCTGTTTAATATGGATGAAGTGTTTATCAGTAGTTTCATAACAAATGTACAGATCAATGACATTCAATTTTCATTAATTTTTACTATTATTTTTATGTATTTTTTTTTCTATATTGAAAACATTTTTTTATGAATTCTCGTTCTTTACTTGAAGCAGCTTTCACGGTATTAATTTAGTTCAATTTTAATGTAAAATTGACTTTGATAAGTAGAATTAAATAAGCACACAGCAATCTTTCCTTGTTCATAACTTTGCTAGAAATGCTAACATTTCACAATTTAAACACTTATTTTGGAGAATACGTTAGTTACCATATGCACTGTAGAACAATCCTTCAAACGCGCGTCAGGCGTAGAAAAATTTATTGTCTTGAACTTTGTTGTATTTTTTTCATAAAACGGATGACACAAGAGTTTAGGTAATTTCCCCCACTTCATCATCATATCATGCTCATTCATGCTCATCTATCTGATATAGTCAAATTTCTTAAACGTACAGCAACATAACAACTTATTAACTTTCCATTTAGCGTTCAAACCGGGGGTGCCGTTTAATCACTAAAGCGATCGTAGGCCTACACTATCGTGCACGTAAGCCCATTCAATTTGCATGGAATAACGAGCACGTTGATGAGCGATCGCTTTATGAAACAGCACCCTGCAGGCATTTTACTTATTGGAGTATTAAAATACTTGTGAACCTATTGTTATTGTTGTGATTAGGTTGACATGATCGCCATGTCAAATATTAAGATGATATCTACCCTGTTCTTGTCCACTGTATGTAGATTATGATAGATTTGCAGGGTTAAACAGAGTTAATGGATCTTACCTTTTAAGATCATGCCTGGACAGATGTGCTGACGGCAAGAATATGTATAGTAGTCCTTGAAAGACACATTTATCCCCTAAACAAAACTATTATGATATTAAATTAAGATTTTTGACATGTCGGTGGCATTTAGTTTTATTCATGTCCGTCCGTATGTCCGTCTGTCAATCACTCCGTACGTCCTTACGAATTTAGGTCAAGCTTTTCTCAGAAACCTTATATGAGAATGATTTGAAACGTAGAAAGATGGTTCATTATGACAAACTGTACGTTCTAAGCCACTTTTAGACCTGTCCGACTTCTACTCCCTGTTTGGGACTTTCAGGACTGGGCCGATATGAACATTTTTATGAAAATTTCCGTCAAGCTTTTCGGGTGTGGTTGAATGGGTTAATCCTGTAATCTTGTACGACGGGATTGCACGCCATCATCTAGAAAACCTGAACCTAAAGTGTTGCATCGTTTGTTTGTGGTAAATACCACTTTCCTCACATATTAAATGACATTGTTGTAGATCTCAGTAAGAGTTAAACCAATAGAATCGCCACGCAGTTGGCAACTAACCCCACTTCCGATTTCAGGTGGCAGTAAAAACTCATTTTACCTATTGGCACTGTGTCCCTATCCCAGGTTTACATTTACATCATCATTGGAAAGAAGATGAAAGAGGCAAGGTCCTTTAACCTTTAATTTTACTTTCAGACATATTGATGATGCCCTTTCTGTCAACAATGCACGTTTTGTAAATGAACACCTTGGTTGATTATTGTACTGAGTTGATGACCTCAATATCTATTTTATGTCTTCACAACCGTGTTGTATTTGTGTTACTACCGGACTCTAAGATCGTTATGGAAGAGGGAGGTTTCGGCGCGCCATAAAACCTGGTTTAACCCACCATTTCTTTTGAAATGCCTGTACCAAGTCAAGACCATTGCGATCTTCAAATATTTCCGGTATGTCTCTCTTGTTACGTCTCTTCTCATGAACATTGAAATTGATCCTCCAAGTTTCGGTTATTTTGGTATTAACTTTTTTCATCTTTATTTTATCACCCTTTTCATGTTCATCTGTTGGAGTAGCCAGAGGAAATTAACCAATTGATAGCTCACTAACTTACCTTTAGATTATTGCATTTAAATAAAGTAATAATGACAAGTTTCTATAAAAAATACAACACAAGGCAGACATACTCGAGAAATTGAAGATCGCAGCGGTCCTGACCACTTGGTCCTGACTTGATGATGATTTAGTATTGGTTTTAAAACTTTTGTATTGTATTATAAGTCTTGGGTCAATGCAAGACGGTAAGCAGTGACCTATGGTCATGTTGAAGACTGCTTGCTTTTTTCCCGTTGTGATTTTTTGAATTGCTGTTTGTTTATGTTTGTTGTGTCGCGTACACTTATTCCACATCTCAATATCGTTTATTAGTTCAGGCTTTTTGAAATAAGAAAATAAGGTTCTTTTGCGCCAAACTTCCCTCTTCCATTTCAATTCTAGGGTCCGGTTGTAACACAAAGCACATCTCGAGATTTTTGGTTATTGTTATACCATTGTTACGATACGGTTGACACGGGTGACCAGAATAATGTTGCCGTTTTATTTCACTCCTATTGTCACAACATTAACCTTGGAATCATATGAGTTATGGGCCAGAATCGGTCCAATGAACGGGCCTGGTTTTCAAATTGACAGGCTGATTAGATGGGACTGTTTGCCACGTATTCCCGTTTTACTTAGAATATGTTACTTCCAAGTTGTATTAATCGATTTCGGAAAATTCCATCCGCGTCTTATCCGAAATGTGCAACTTCATCCGGATCCGATAGAATAATATGCATTCACTTTTCGGTAGATGTGTATTTATTTTTGGTCAACCTCAACGGGCTTTCTAAACTGTATTGAATATGCCTGATTTATTTTTCTCTTGCATTTTAAATGATAATTTTGCATTTTGGACATTTCTCGTATCGTTTTTTAAGAACTAGTTCGTGTGGCCTGATAGAGAATCGTGAATAAATTGCATCATGGGTCTCGAAAACTTCAGTGCCCTCTACCTTGCGAGCTCTTTACTAATCAGCAATGTTGCTGTTGTTTCATGTAGATTCCTCCGATGACTTCGGATCATCCTTTGGAATTTACAGGTAGAAAATACAGTTCTTATAAAATGATTTGAATTTGATGATTCGACTAATTTCTTCAATGTCACGACATTATGCTCCCCGATTATTTTGGTCACTTGGGAATGGGAGCTGTCTAATAACACGGTAGTAGTAGATATTTATTACTCGTGAGGGTTTCTTTTGCCTAGCTGGAGTGAAATGGTAGAGAAAGCTTGTCTCTGATCTGTTGGAATGTCAGTGCATTCGAGTGTAAGATGATGTTTGTCCCTGTCACCAGCGTTGCAGTTCTACTGTGTTGGATGTATCTAGCTCGATTTGCCTGTAAGGTGTAGGTGCCTGTCAGGATACAAGCTTATATGATAGTTTTCTTTGTTGCTCTGGTGTTGGGCACTGAAGTCCACAGTTGGTGTACTCTTTTTGTTGGTTCCTTTTGAATTCTCAGATATTTGGTGGTTGTTTTCTGTTGCATATTGTGCAGACTTTTGGAAAACTTCAGAGAAATCGTAGTAGATCTGGACAGATTGGTTTTTTTTCTCTCTCTCCATTTTTTGAGTCGTGTGACATTTTGCAGAGTGTGTATTGTTCCGAGTTCGCTACGCTCGCATATATGTATAACAAAGAAATTATAAATGAAAGAATATATATGTTTGAACATGTGTGTACCTTAAACCATATAACTAGTATTTGTATTATTTCGCGGCTGACTTTAAATTCACAAAAGAGCATGTAGTATTCTTATCTGTGTGACGAAAATAGAGACAAAAATGCATTGTTAACGCTTGGTTATAAAAGTATAGAGAGATGAAATGACTTACCTGGTGATAAATAAGAGAACATCCCTAAGGTTCTTCCTAGCTCAGACATAGGTTGACCATCTTAGTTATTATTTGGTTCCCCAGTTTGGTATTTTTGGTTTTATTGTTCTATGCTCTTCATAATCATATAGTGTTTGGCATTTTCAATATTTTTGGTAGAGCGCCTCTGATGAGTTTTGAATAGACGAAACGCGCATCAGGCGTAGCTATTTTCTGGAACTTTGTTGTAATTTTTATTTAGTTACAATGGAATATCTATTGTCTACTTCCTGGGTGACAAACCCTCTACTATCAACTTGGACCCTACCAAACAGGCAGTATAAAAGGCAGCTGAAACCGGAACTCAACGCGTCTGTAATATCGGTCAGTCAGTCAGTGTGTTGACAAAGCTTCTCCTTGGATTTCAGTAAGTGAATATATGTTCCCTTAGATTTAATAGTGAATTCTATGTGCAAAGTGAATTGTTAATTTTATTTTTTATTTTGGAATTCAGTAACAATATTCCATTGGATAAATTTTATGTTAAAGTGAATAGTGTTACGTTTGCCTTTTCTTATGAGTTCAATTTGACTTTCTGTTAAGTTATACTATTTCATGCTTTTCATAGTGTTTCATTATAGTTGCTAATGGTTGAAGGATAAATCTTTGTGTTCAACTCATATTAATAAGGTGCAATTTTGGGATGTTTGGGGTTATATAACCAGGTTTAACCCACCATTCATGTACCAAGTCAGGATCTTGAATTTCTCGGGAGTGTATTTGTATTTTTTGTCATTTGTTCTTGCTCATTGGGATTGATCATCATAGCTCTAACCTTATTGAAACATGATTATGAATATGTTAGTTTTACATTAACGGCTATCTTGATTAAAATATAAATGAAAACATTATGTCGATGTGCGTTTGCCTTACATACATGTATGGTTTTTCCATCGGCGCATCTGAGGTAAAGATTGCATAGTGTTATTGAAATTGATTTTTGTAAGAATTAACACTGTTAGAGCAAGTACAACCCCAGCTCTAATTCTTTTTACGCCTAAAATTATCTGCAATAATAATTACTAGACTAAAATTATAAATGAGAAAAATTATATATTTGTTACACAGGCAAAATGTGGACTGCGTTTAACGAGCCTCTGACGTACGAAAAACGCATGTCATCTGACACATTTAAGCGTTTCTAACCGCGTACGTTTGACGAACGTTAAAAAATTATTTTGGCAATATTTTTATTTCATAATAAAACACACTAACCGTACGTCTGACGTATGATTTGACAATTATTTGACGTACGTTAACTGGCGGTTAGAAACATAATTATGTTTAACGTACGTTTATACGCTACGTCAGACGCACGTTTTTACAAACGTACGTCAGACGTATGTCTAAATTTTGCCTGTGTAGACGATGTTTTTGAAGAGTTTGCAGGATGTATTACTCAAGGATGATATCCTGTTTTATAATTATTCTTCTGTGAGCACGAATAGACATACACAGTGACGTTACGCACAATACTGGTGTCACATTGTAAAAAAAGTAAGCTTACCGCGTATTGGCTAATTTTTCTGGACCGATTTTAGAAGACTAGGTACGTGTTATATATCATTTAAAGGGGATTTTTTACCCGAATAGAGTTATCAAAAAATTAATGCTTAAAACTTGCTCGTTTAAATATAATGAACATTTTATATAGAAAGTAACGTCATATTTTTCCATGTCCCGCGTTACAATAGATGTAAGTGTCAGTTCTCGTAATTTGGGTCATGTATTTATTTTTGCCCCAATGCAAACAAAATTATACATTTGGATCCGTGAATTATAGCATACAAATTTTATATAACTATTTTTTACGTTTTTCTTTGGCGCATGAAAATTTAAAAAAAAATACAAAATCAAACAAAATGTCCCAGTATGGATATAATATTCGAACATCACATTCCCTGCGTAATTCAAATAATTAGAAAAAAAAGAATGATTAAATTCAAGCCATCAAACATAAATTACATGTACACAAGTAAAAATTATTCGACTTAGTTTTTTGTTTGTAACTAAATTTACCGAGAAACGTCAATTTTCTGATGTCTAGTAAAATGTCACATGTATGAAAAATCGAATTTTTCACAAACTCGTGCAACTTTGATGCGAAGTCGCAAATTTAGATTAAACGTACGCAAAACTTTTTATGAATAAACATAAAATACATTTCCTACTCTTTTTAACAATAGTCAGGATAATTAAATTCGACACATAAATCCAAATAAAAGGGCATATTTCTTTGTCTAGTCAAATGTCCCACACCCGTATTTTTGACGTTAACAATTTGACGGACTCTAAGAGGCACTGTTAAAAGCACCAAAGTTACAACTTGTACACAACACATTATACATATTAAATTCTTAAAAGCTAAATACATATACAATATTTTATTTTAAAAGGTAAATTTTCTTCGGAGTTCTGGGCCGGGTTAGTGTATTCCACTGGTGCAAATTAATGTTGTAGAGGTGGGCTTTTTTTTTTCTTTCCCTTATTTTATTAACGAAAATATGCAATGCGTTTTTTATAAGGGAGAAAAAGTTTTTTTTTTATTCCAACAGATCAAAAATAACAACTGTGCAGCGCATGTATACTAAATCGATTGTTTGTCATCCTTTACAAGAAGGACTATTTAAGCTAAATATTTTAGATTTGCGGATGCAAAATATTTCCAAGTACCTAGACAATTATTACAGAACTTTTTGCAACAACTCATTTTTCCGTCAATAAAAATTGCTACTAATCTAAAAGAATTTTGTTGCACCTGTTTTGAGTAAACTATTACGAGTTGTCGCTGTGGAAACATTTAAGAAACATTTAAGAAGATGCCATGCATTTCTATATGTACTGCACTTCCTGTAGAGTAAATAGGAAAGTTAAATTATATAAAATTAATACTATATCAATATTGAAATCTTGATTTCTGATTTCGAAATATTTAACGAAGAAAGCAACGTTTTTTTTTTAGCTGAGTGCAGCAGTATTTAAACAAACGAAGAGAATAACCTAATATTATTACATGTATTACATTCTCTAATTACCCTTGTGATTTTACGATATCAAATTCGACTAAATTAAAAAAAATTGTCTTTCTGATATACTATAGAATTGCACCTCTAATTTGAGACAGAGTTTTGATTTTTGTCGAATTTTTGGAGTTTCCCAAAAGCCATGCATGTACTTTGGTCATTGTTCATTGTTACCATGTTGTATCCGCGGTTCATTCTCATTTATCCAACTTTTTTAAAATTTGGTAGTACAGGTAAAAAATTCAAAGTTGGATAAGTGGGATCAAAGGAACAAATTTACTGTCATAATTTCTTCATGGCACCTTATAATCTTTTAAATAAACAACCCAACAGGTGAACAAAATCAAAGTTGGATAGGTGGGAATAGCTAATTTTAAAAAGTTGGATAAATGGGAAGACACCGTATCCGCTACTCCTCCTAGACACCTTGGTGATGTTATTCATACTTTTAGTGAATCTTTCTTTTACAATGTAGATGAGCATCTCCTATTTTATTTTTTTTTATTTTTCGGGGAGGTTCGCATAGCCATAGATCTATCACGTCGATGGGCTTTGATGGTGGTTACACATCTCTGACACCTTGGTTGATTTTTTTTTCATATTTTTAAGGAATTGTTCTATGTCAAAGCTAGATCACCTTCTTTGAAAATTGATCTCTTTGATTTAAAAAGAGCGGGTCCCCCGGGGTATTTATTTGTGAGCTGTAGCTCTCATTTTTCTGTTTTTATTTTTTATTTTTTAAGCACAAATTGTGCTTTTAAAATTCAAACGGTTTGGGCATAAATAAGTATGAACTTAATTTTTCAAATCTTCTTTCATCACCACCACACTTAAATCAACAAACCGTCACTTATTTTAGTTTCATGCAGATTTTTTTCAAGAGCTGTGGTTTCTTGCTCGGGGCTTTTTTTCTGTATGGTCAGGAATTTAATTTCTCAAATATTCAATCTATGAAAGATAAATTCTTTTCTGATTTGCAACCAAGTTACATATAGAAGTAGGTACGAATCGGGAAAATAGATTTTTGCAATTAATAGCAATTGTGTAGAAATCGATCGATGCAAATCGGCTGTATGCCTAATTGCCATCACAGAATGCCTGGTTGCCATCTAGAGTATTTATATTTGGTAAGCGATAAGCGGAAATGTTGTTCAGTTTGTAGAAATCTATCTATGCGATTTAGATATATGTCTGGTTGCTATCAATACATAAAAAGGGTAATTGGGAGGAAATCAAAGAAATGTCAATTATATATAATCCCTTGTACGAAAGCCTTACTCGAAATCGAAATGAGTTTTGTGAAATTAAAATAGAGTAATTTTACGCCCCGAGTTTACGTGTTATCGTCAAAATGGTTTGGGCACAGACTTTCATGTAGATATGATCGGGAAAAAATCGCCAATTAGAAAACCGGAAAATATCATACCAAACTTGAGAACTCCTCTTTTGTTCGTTTGATTTTGTTGTCTTTAGTCTAAGGGTCGATTTGATTTTTATTGCGTGTTAATTATTGTGTTTTGGCTGGGATTATTGATAAGGAGAAGGTTGCCCCCCCCAAAAAAAAGTTTAACCCTGCCACATTTATGTGTCTGTCCTTAGGCAGGAATCTTTGACAAAGCTCTTGTTTGTACTTGTCTTTTTGTTGTTTTCTGGCCCTTGTTTAAGAAAGGGTGTATATCTGTGACTATTTCAGGTTACTTTGTCTCTACTGGGCTTGGTGATGTTCATTTGGTTGGGGTATAAAACCAGTTCTGTGCTGCCAAAATATGTAACGAATTTCACACATCAAGGAATCTTACGACTTTTTTATGAAAAAAATATTTTGGCGGCAGGGGGTAGGAATAGAGTGATGCTATATAAAATAATTCTAATAAAGACATTCTGTCGCGATGCCTTATTTTTTTTTAAATTCTTACAAAAAAAAAAAAAACAAAACAAAACAAAAAACACACACACAAAAAAAAAACACAAGCCCCCTTTACTAATGATGCGGTGGAGCGCCTAGTCTTGCGACTCAGTTTTAAAGTTAGTTGATTGTTGCTTTTAAGGAACATGAGGGTGGTGATAGAATAAACATGAATTGATGATGAAGCAACTTTAGTGAGTGAGTGAGTGAGTGAGTTGGTGTTTTACGCCCATGCAACGCTATATAGGTAATTTACAGGCGATGAACATGAAAAGGATGATAAAATGAACATGAAATGATGATGATGATAAATGAAATATGGGGATGGGGTGGGAAACAAAGGACCGGTAAATTTTGAAGAACCACAGGAAAAGGGGAGAGGTGGGTAGGGGCGGAAAATTTAGCCTATGTGGTGCACTACTTGGCGGTCCACAAAGGGGTCTTTTACGTGCATGAAGCGTGGCACTCTTCACACACCTCGGCGGTCAGGGTTTCCGTATTATAGACCTGACAACCCCCGCGGACGAGGGCTACCCTATTCAGCCACCTAGGGTACACACTTGGTCGCTCTGTTGGCTGAGCACGGACCCGACGTCAGAATCCCAAGACCCTTAGTCGCCTCTTACGACAAGCTAGGCTCTGCTGCGGGCATATTCGCCACCCGTGAGATGGGGACATAAGACCTCTCTTGGTAACGAATGTTAACTGCCACAAGAAAATTGAATGAGGGGTATTGTCGGGCAATTAGCCTACTACATGGGAACCTACGGACCTATTCTTAACAAGACTTAAAGTAGTGTTCTTTAATATACATGGGGAACATGGCTAATAAGTTCATCTTTTACCGAGAAGGTTAGTGCTGCTAGGGTTTATTCCCGACCTGGGACCCATATTTAAGTTTATAAAATGTGTGGATTAAAAACAATAAAATCTTCAGCTAACAATGGGACGAAAAAAGACGTAATATCAGTTGAACAAACTCTAATTGTGTGTGTTGCATTAAGATGATTGCCTGCCCTCAAACATGAAAAACACGATGGAAACAGAAACTTCTAGTACTTTACGTAAAAAGATTTCGAAGAAACTGAAAAACACATATTGTTTGTAAATAAGATTAAGCTGAGAAAAGCAATTCAGCTTTAATTATTTCTTGTTAATACAATTAAACATAAAACTACTTTGCATATAGTAGTTGAATACGTTAAAACATTGAAATATTGTGCGTAACGTCAATGCTTGTTGTCAATTTTTCTTGTCAATGGCTTTGAATGAGAAGAAGAGAACAAAGATTTTACTTTGTTTTGTTTTTCATGTAGCCTTTTTGTCAAGATTAGCTTATTTAAATTTTTTGGGATCCACATATCTATAAGAATACCGAAAGTTTTTGGGAGGCCGGATTCTTTTGCCGCCACAGTCACTTTTGATGTAACAGGACTGGTTATACCAGTTTTTGTTTCATTAAAACCTTAGTATATATGTTCTTGTTGTCCATGCGAAAAAAAACATCAACACATTGTCAGAAACTTCAAGGGACAAGGGCTGCTTACCTAATATCTAGAACTTCTTCCGTACCATTACAATTAAGTAAACAAAATTAAAAAGCTTAAAGAAAAGAAAATTAATAGCCAAAAACAATTTTAATGGGCATAATTCTTGAACGGTTTACGTTTACCAGATATTTTTTTACACTTTAACCATTTTCTTAGATCTCAATAAGTTGAACAATTTGACATGCTAACTTTTTCTCTATCAATTTCGGTTTTTTTAACATTAAGAGCAAAAACTGTGAAAATATTCAATTTTGTCAATTAAAAGGAAAAGACTCGTACAATCGTTGGTTTTTCATAATTATTCGTATTTTTATATTTTTCTCACCATCAGCCAAAAAGTATGGACTGACAGTCCCCTGTACTATTTTTAGCAATGATCGCTATTTTGGTTGAGTATGGATCTTAATTTGGTAGAGTGTAACCTAAAGATCAATAAACAAAGTTTAAAAGTATTCCTTTCATGGGTTTCAGAGAAGATATTTAAGGAAAAATTAACGGTCGACAGACGCCCTGTGATAAACAAAGCTGACATTACCACTCGGATCTGATGGGCCAACAAAATGTAAGACGAACACGTGAAGTAACCACACACCAGTACGGGTCAATACGGTATGAAGGTCTGCAAACGTGACATGATCGGATGCCACTACTTTAACATTTCATTTTTTACCGGTGCATTACCACTGAAAGGGGTTATCTGACGACTCTAACAGAATATCTATACCGTTTTCTAATTAAATGAGCTGAAACATTTTGGCAGGCAACAGTTTTCCTGTATCTGTAGTAATTTTCGTTGGACCAGGCAAAACGCTATAATACGACGGTTTAAGTTATAACCGAAAAAAATGTCATCTGACAATTAATTTCGAATCAATGGGACTATTGTATACTAATATTTAAGCAAAAACATTTTTTACTCAATCTGAAACAGTCAAACTAGGCAAAATACGATTTTTGACCTATAAATAAAGGACTACTTAAGTCATACAACCCATCAAATTCCTCCTATCTGTAAAAGGTAAAAGTCTGTATTATATGTTAGGCACCAGGCCTGGGGTAATGCAAATGCGTAATGCAAATGCATTGTAATCATTACATTTTTTTCAGTAATGCAAAGTAATGTGTAATGCACAATTTCTGCATTACATGTAATGTAATGTAATGCATTACTTAGGTCAAAAATTGTGTAGTGCACCCATTACATTGCATTTCTTTTTTCTTATTTTGTATGTCTGAAAAATTATTTTATTGAAAAAATAGTCTGATTTAATTAAAAACAGAATTTTGTCAATTACCCTTTTACATGCCTTAATCCATTAATATTACATACTTAGATATTAACATGTACTTTTATTTGAAATTTTAAAAAGTTTAAATGATGTAAAGGGTGCATTTAGCAACATGACACTATGTATGTCTATATCAAAGTCAGAAAAAAAAACACAAAAATAAAGAAATAAAAACTAAAAAGAATATCCTTAAAATGGCTTCATTTGAAATCCCCTTTTTGATGTTTGCAATTAAGTTGTCTTAATTAAGGCATAAAGTGTGACATTTTTATTGTAATAATTTGTTTTCATAACAATAAGATGTTTTCCACTAATTGGGATTACATTTTATGAAAGGACAAAAGACCAAGGGATTAAGTCTTAAATATAAATTATTTGTAAAAACAGAAATGACTTGTCGACAATTGTGGTCTTGCAGAAAATCCTTTTTTTTTCTAATTTTATTCAACAATTAAGGTTTCAAAATTGAAATAAAATAAACTATAATATTATTTTAATAATCAGGATAATTCAAAGTATTTTCAATATATGGTCACTTGTGACCAATCTACAGTAATTTCAATAAGTTGGCTTATTTTTGTTGGTATACAAATTGTGGCCAATTGTACCACTGTTCAGTACAAACTGGATTTCCAATTATTCTCTGTAATTTCAAATCCATATATCTTTGCCAGGGATTGTGATATTTACTTTTTGAAATTTTCACGGATTCATATTTATGTCAAAACCCACAGACACTTGCTTCTATCAAAAAGGGGGTCGACTATATATAAAAGCCCTATTTTATATAAAAAGAAAGTCGACCCCCCCCCCTCATTGATAGAAACAAGTGCCTGTGTCATAACCATCATATGTTAGATGTTGATAATTTCAAAATAATGTATACAGAAGGCCAAAGACAGGGTTCCCACTTTTTTCATGACTAAAATTTCAAGGCTTTTTTTCCAGGACTTTTCAAGGGTATTTTAGTCAAAATGATAGATCCTGATATTTTCTATACCATTTTTCCCAAAACAGCCGACAAAGTGTCATAATATAAAATTCAAGGGTTTTTCAAGGATATGTTTTGATTTTTTTAAATTCAAGGACTTTCCCAGGTCTTTGAACATAAATATGAAATTAAAGGGTTTTTCCAGTTTTCAAGGATGCGTGGGAACCCTGCAAAGAAAAAAATATGAGTGTTTCCTATGCAAAAATTGCAATAGAAATGTTAGGGTAGGCATTTAAAAATTAGTGGGGTTGGGTAACCGGAAACACACATACTTTTTTTGGCCGAACAAAAAAATAGTGTTTTTTGCAAATCACCTGTTAGGAGGACAAAAAGATTTACCTATTAATATTCAATGAAAATGTAATGTGTAATGCAATGCATTACAAAAGCAAAGTAATGGTAATGTAATGCATTACAGAAGAGAAAAAAAGTAATGGTAATGAAATGTAATGACAAAATTTGTAAAGTAATGGTAATGCCATGCATTACATTGAATTGTTATGGACCCCAAAAGTTACAATTTTTTTTTCTACCCAAAGCAACATCATAATTTTTTTTTCCAGACCAATTCAGGATTTTTTTTTTACATTCGTTTTTCTATTTGTAATTTTACAGGTCTTTTATCAATTGTGTGAATTAGGCCAGTTCCTGGACTTATTTATTCTCATTATGAGTAACATCAGGGCCTTCTATAATTAGAAGGCCCTGGTAACATTCATATATTTTAAAGACAAATGGGATATGTGGAATACACGCGTTGCGCATTTGTGGGATTGGTCACTAATTTAGCCAAAAGAGGAGGAACTGGTACAAAAACTGGTTCCAACATGCTAATGGACGAAGAAAGTAATTTCTTTATTTCCGTTCAAGATTGATTTTTTATGGGTTGGAAATGTTGATTGTTGGTTTATTTGTCAGTTGCAAATGATTTTTAACCTATATGTTGAATAATTACAGAAGAATCGTTAATAGAAAATACTGTTCCCTTTGTACCATGTTGAATGACTTCATTTTTCCTCCACATGACCCCTGATGACCTCGTCTAAATGACGAGTCAAATCCGGAACGGATATATTGTGCAACCCTAGTATAAGTCAAACAGACAAACTCTCGGTAGGAGATGAAATGTGCATTGGACTATTGTATTTTGATTTTGAAGACATTCATATTCAAAACATACATATATTTATAGGAAAATGGGATATAGAGAGTCATGGCGAATGTGTCAGCCAACCTCTATTGAAAGCAGACAATAGACAAAGTCAAATAGCTGGATATCCAAAATCCAAAATTTGTTTCTTTTATAAATATACTTTTTTCAATATGTGAAATCTTATTCTAAAACTTATCAAGACTAGAAGTGAAAGCAATATTCATTTGTAATTGCCCTAGTAACCTTGTCACATAGGGGACTTATCACATGGTTACCTTTTAGGATCACCTTTTGGCTTCAAAGTTTTCAAAAGTTAATTTCCCTGAAATAGCAAGTCAGGGGTTGAAATAAGACAAAGAAAAGTACAAGTTTAAGAAAATAAGGGATCATAGAAAAACAAGCCTTTTGATTTGGTTAGGGATCCTGCATAACTAAACAGACATGGGGATCGCTGAAGGCCTCAAAAGCTCTTGGGTAAATGATGCAAAATCATCCATTTTTGTGATTTCCTGAAAGCTTATCTATAATATTTAGATTTCATAATTCATTTTAAAAAAAATCTTCATATGAACTACAAAACAACACAAGAATGCAGTTGGAAATATAAGAAATCTGTGAAGATTGACCAATGCCGTCTTATAGACTTTTCTAGCTCTACAAGTGGGATGGGGAGGTTTTAAAAAAAATATATATATGATTTTATTTGCCAAGCGGGACAACAGGTTCATACCATAACAGAACAAAACTATCGATGTATGCATGTACTTAACATATTAAAAATGTACTATTTCCTAGCACATTATAATTTCAAAATTTGAAACTTTTGCCAAAGGCAATGATGAATAAGGTGACGTATGCCGAGCGAAGCGAGGCAGAAAAAAATCCGGCTTTTATCATTTGAGTTCAAAGGATGTATATTATATTTTTTGTTGGTGGAAATTTATGCATATTTTTTTTTCAGCTCCATTAGGAGCATTTTTATTTTTTCTCTAAAAATTGGAATTATTTATTTTTTTTTTTTAAATCCCAGGCCCCCCCCACCAAAAGAAAATGGTTCGTGCCTTATCACAAAACGATTTGCACACTTGTTTTTATAATTAGGTCGGTAACTTCTTGGTCAATGTTTGTTGTATTTTTTCTAAGTGCGCGGAAAAGGTTAACAAAACCTTAACACTTACACGATGCGTGAGTGAGTGAGATGGTGTTTTTCACCCTTGCAACGCTATATAGGTTATTTTAAGCCGAGAGTGATACAACGAACATGAAATGATGATGATAAATGAAATATGGGGCTGGGGTGAGAAACAAAGGAACGGTCAATTTTGTAGAACCACAGGAAAAGGGGAGAGATTGGTAGGGGCGGAGAATTTAGCCTTTGTGGTGCACTACTTGGCGGTCCACAAAGGGGTCTTTTACGTGTATGAAACGTGGCACTCTCCACACACGTTGGCCCACTATGGCCAGCGGTCAGGGTTTCCGTATTATAGACCTGACAAACCACGCGGACGAGGGCCACCCTATTCAGCCATCTAGGGAACACACTTGGTCGCTCTGTGGGCTGAGCACTGACTCGAAGTCAGAATCCCAAGACCCTTAGTCGCCTTTACGACAAGCTAGGCTCTGCTGCGGGCCTATTCGCCACCCGGGCCCCGCACGAGACCTTACACGATGAAATCGTTTGGCCAATTACATAAATAGGTCATTGCTTGATATTTTATTTCTTGATAGGTAACTGTTTAATTCTTTGTTTTTTGTGATACCTGAAAAAGAAATATCTGAATTAATTAATACAAGTCTTATGACTGCTATGTTCAAAACTCTCTCAATCAAAACATGGCATAGAGTCTACTTTATTTCTGTTGTCTACTGATGAAAGTCTCCCCGGAGAGTTTGATTTGACTAAAAATGAATTTAACTGAAATGTATTACTATAGATCTTTTGATAATGAGCAGAATTTCGAACAAATACTAATATAAAATGCTTATTGAATAATATCTTTATGTAAATCAAATATGTACGAATTACCGGTAGTTCCTCTCAGAGTGATACACCTCCTGAATCAATCACCCTATATTACCCCCTGCACCACGTTCTCCCTTAGGTCCCTTTTCTCCTGTCGATCCAGTCAGTCCCATTTCGCCTGTTGATCCTTTCTCTCCTAGTGATCCTTTTTCTCCCTTTTCTCCATCAATACCATTTATTCCTGGTGGCCCAGTTAAACCTTGAATGCCTTGAGGTCCAACAATCCCCTTAGCCCCCTTTTCTCCATCATTACCCTTAACTCCTGGTAGTCCAGGTAACCCTTGACCGCCTTGAGGTCCAACATCCCCTTTATCACCCTTTTCTCCATTATTACCCTTAAATCCTGGCAGTCCAGCTAAACCTTGACCGCCTTGAGGTCCAAAATCTCCCTTGTCCCCCTTTTCTCCTCTGGTACCATTAAACCCAGGCATTCCTTTGAAGCCTTGGACTCCTTGGGGTCCAGTGTTTCCTTTTTCACCTTTTGCTCCATCGGTACCATTATACCCGGTCATTCCTTTCATTCCACGAGTTCCTTGTTGGCCTTTAGGTCCAGTGTCTCCTCCATCTCCTTTTGTACCATTTAATCCGGGATTTCCTTGTTGGCCTTTTTGACCTGGGATCCCAGGATATCCTAAAAAAATATAAATTTTGTATTCTAACCCAACATGTCTTTATTCTAGAATAACATCATATTCGAAACAATTAAATCCTTCACTACACACGAAGGAACCTCATTATATCAAAGTACCGTTGGTACTGATAACTCGGAAGTCAGAATGTTTCCTTAATGTTAGCGTATGCTGATTTACAAATGTTCAGTTGAGTTCTGAAACTAGTGTTTTCTATATAAATATACCCTTCTATGTTAATTTTGTCGTCTTCTGAGCAATCCACCACTCAAAGACTGTATACTGTTTACACTGTAAATTCGTCCGTCCGTCCAAAATAATATACTGTAAAAATATAAAGTACATCACGGTTTTCTAACTTGCGACTACATAAGAAAGTGGTCTTATATTTTGTATGATTAGCTTTATCCTATAGTATACTGGTTTAATAAACTTTTTGTAAACTTTGGTAGAAAAATTAATGAAAAGTATAATATACATACCTAAACATTTGGTATACAGACAGTTGGGGATGTGGTCTGTGACCATGACCCATTTATACGCTTCAACGACTCTTATATGAAATAAGGTCTTTGTTAGACGTACCAAAACGTATTTGTTCAATTACATGAAAAGTATAAAAAAAAAAACCTAGGCATCTGATAATTCTTAGATGGTTGGGGTTGTGGTTTACGCTAATCACACCATGATGTGTGACCCTGAACCCATTTTCACGCTTCAACAGCTATTTTTTTTTCTTAGCCGTAAACTTTTGTAGGACTTTTGTGGAAAAGGAAAAACATGAAATTTTGTTCTTCAGTGTTTTTTTATTATAAAAAAATATGGTCTGGAACTGATTTTTGATGAAAACATATTTTGGCATATTTGTTTTTTGCTATTAACAGAAATTTGATATCTGTAAATTTTCTTAGTTATTTGCGAGTTAAAAAGCTTCGCCGAGTGCAGCATGATATGACCGCAACATGTTGCATGAACGCTGTATGTTTGAGACACATTATGCCCATGGTAGACTGATAAAGTTGTTTTAACACATGCAACCTTTGGTAAACTTTCCACCCGCTTTTGACAAGGAATTCAACACTTTTTTTGCAAAAGCAGACCCCAAAAACATTGCAGGTTCAAAAATACTTGCTGCCTTTCACTTTTCCCCCTTTTGGTCGCTAATTTAGTAACGGAAAATAGGGGGTTGCAATTATAAATATTTCAATTTGCATCCACTGCTTGATAAGACTTAAATTGCCTAAAAAAACGGACCGGAAATAAAAAAGGAACATTTTTGCCCATTTTATGGCCATTAATTTTTAATTGAAAAAAAGGGGGGACCCCATAATCAATCCCATCTATGGTGTAATGGTAAGACATATCATAACAATTAACCAACCAGAACCAAAGTTATTGTGGGACCAAATATAATACTATACCCGTAAGAGAGGGAGTTGTATTGCAATCACATTATCCACCTGTTTGCCCGTCCTTAACAAACTTTCGTAACAGATTTCTCGGCTTCAACTGAAGGGATTGATTTCAAATTCAGTAAACAGCTTTAGCATGATGCGTTGTACCGTGTCTTCCCTTTCTAAGTCAGTTACGCATCCACATCCTGTTTTGTTAGAGCCGAGTTATGACTTTTTAAGTACCAAAAAAAAAATTGTTCGCTAGCTTGAGTTAAGTAAAAATAGACAATGTGCCCTAACAGATTTCTCGGCTTCTACTAAACATGCTAAAGGGATTGATTTTAAAGCTTAAGCATGATGAGTTGTACCGTGCCTCCCCTTTCCAGGTCACTTCGGCCATCTACTATACCTGTTTTCTGAATGGTCGAGTGGGTGTACGACTTAATGCAACCCCTTGTTTTAATTTTTTGCCATTTTAGGTCCCCTAGTTTATAAACGAATAAAAGGGGGACCCCAAAATATAAAATTTCCATGCATTTGGTTAACCAGAAAAAAAGTAATTGTGGGAACACACAAGAATGTAACATTATTGGCCCCTTTAAAAAGGGGGACCCATTAAATCAATGTACAAGAATATGAAAAATGTTAATACAACAAATTAAATAACACTGAAACAAGTAAATGTGTACAAATGTATTCTAAAATCATAAACATGACATGCATATGATAATGGCATACATACTACTTGTTTATATTCAGTGTAGGAAAATACATTTCATAAATTTAGTAAGCTGATCATTGTACATGCTGTACATTTTTTACTTCGACACAGATTTTCATTTTTATTTAATACACATAATAATAAAGGCCCGATGTTTTATGACACTTTCGGCACAGCCAATACGATGTTTGGAGTGGTGCTTTAAGTTCGGGGTATTTTAAATGATGCCATTCCAAGCATTCATCACCAAACGTCTGGCACAACAATTCTGCTACATCTTTTGTTTTCTGCCACTCTTTGCATTTATGTAAAGACGTGATCCTCTAGCCTTTGAAGAAAAATTCATTCCCCCATTAATGCAAGTATATTTTTAAGTTGTTGTATATTGTCTAGAAAAGTGGGTGAGTGAGTCGGTGATTACTTACTTTTGAGTCAGAGCCCGCGATAGAATATAAACCTTATGTATAACCTACGGGAAGAATTGAAATGCACAAGGCATGCATGATATACATTAACTAAAAATTTCAGATTCTATACAACAATTTCTTTGTATATACATGTACATGCACTTGGTTAAAATACATCTTATGCCCGATCTTACACTACATTTAAGGAGGCTGCTCCATTACGTTCAAAGGGACCCCATTAAAACCCTCGCGAGTTTATTATGCTTTTATTTTTGTAACATTTTTATTTCTTTCAGTTTTTGAGTAACAGTACAATGTACATGTAATTCCGGAGTAACCTTATTTAATTCTTTTTTTGGTACCCGAGATTTGGGAAACCAATCCCGTACCCAATACGTATTAAAAAGGCATTCTGAATTATTTTGCATGTCCGGCAGCTTAGATCCACAGTTGATACAATATGCATGTACTCTAGTAAATGTTACATATCTAATTAAACAAATATTAAAACCTATTATTAAACAAATGCAGGATATATCAGTGTTCTTTCTCTGAAACAGACAGATTTGTATCATGTCACGTCAACATTTACCCCTCGGACCATCGTACATGCAAACATCAAACATATCAAATGCAAATTTTCCAACGCTTCAAATAAGGACATCGTCGGAAACCCACGGATAATTTCTATCTCCTATCCTAACAAAAAAGTTTCAATAGGGTATCCAAATGTCAAAAGTCCAAAAGGACAAGACAAAATTTGTCAAACTTAAAAAACTTGATCTACAACCAGCAACACAAATTCAAGTGGTAAGGAGAGTGAACTTATGTGCCCAGGAAGGATAATGACTTTATATCCATTGCGTTGATGCCGTTGAAGGCTGCTGGCTTTTTCCATTGTGGATTTTTTAAATTGTCGTTTGTATATGTAGGTTGTGTCGCGTCCACTCATTCCATGTCTCATTACCATCTTTTTATATAACACTACGTATTTCCTATCTCAAGTCCCCATATCGAGGATTGTGCCGCGATGAAGGACATATTCAGTACATAACGTAAGGTGGTCTTTGGTGATTTTTGTCTAGAAAGAA
The DNA here is from genome assembly GCA_963971305.1 of Arcuatula senhousia. Taxonomy (NCBI): domain Eukaryota; kingdom Metazoa; phylum Mollusca; class Bivalvia; order Mytilida; family Mytilidae; genus Arcuatula; species Arcuatula senhousia. The sequence continues at coordinate 69,456,908 of OZ020305.1, read as the reverse complement.
GCAGAGATGTACCAAAAGGGCATTCCATTGTCAAAGGTCTAAAAATGCCAAAGACAAAATCAGTAAACACGAAGGAGAGCAACGCGAAGAAACAGACAGACTAAAACACACTAAAAAAGGAATAACAATATATAAAGCGATATCTTTTCAAAACGAGAGTAAACTCTGGTGTTCCGGAAGGGGTAATCAGTGTCTATTTTTTGCAACACACTCGCTACGTCGCTTATGACTTATTCAGGTGTCAAATCCGGTAAATGATGACAAAACAAACCCCTATGTGAAATCTAGAAGTGACTGTAAGAAGTTGATTCAATGACATTATTGTATAGTGGGGTTTCTTGAACGTTAAACACATTTGAGGATGTGAGTAGTAACCTCAAAGAACTATCAGAAGGCTGAATTACCCGACCTTACCATACTTTCATGTTTATCTACCTGATGATGCCGACTTTGCGCTTCTTTGAATTGAAGCACTAACAAGGTATCATCTATTACATGTATAAGGCCATCAAAGTACGATAGACTATACTATCCCACTTCTATGATTAAAACCTACCATAACCAGGTTGTCCGGGAATTCCATACCCGGGTGGTCCAGGTTGTCCGGGAATTCCTGGTAGGCCAGGTGGTCCTTCGATCACTATCGGTTCTACAATCCAATATCAAATATTAATACACATCATTATAAAGGAATTCAGCTTCATTATTAATCTATTTAGTATGAATAGTTTAAAAAGTTTCACTAAAAATAATTTTTAAAGCAGAAATTTAGGTACTTTATACTATGCTTTATTACATTATCTAGTCTATTTATATTTAATTTGTAGGATACAAAAAATTAAGAAAAATACATTAACAAGAGTAAAAATCTTAGATAATGCTTTAATTGAAATTTGAATTTAAATAATCCCAGAAGCTGGACAGTCAAATGCCAAAAGCCCATAAAAGGTAAAGACAAATCAGTAAACACAAATGTTATCAGTACGAAAAAAACCACTAAAACAACTAAATAGCAACCCGCAACGCGAACTCAAGTCGTTACGAGAGTGAACTCAGGTGTTCCGGACTGCTCGTTTCAACACACATGTCGCATAGCTAACGTTCAATTAAGCATTCCCGTAAGGGGAGGTGGGGGCGAATAGGCCCGCAGCAGCGATAAGCCTGGCGGTAAAAGTCCAATAAAGAGCGCTCAGAAACCTGTCATCGGGTTAGGCCGCTTAGCCCATAAAGCCACTGGGATGTGTGCCCCAGGTGGTTGAATAATTATGGCAGCCCTGTTATTATGAATTCCGAGGTCGACAGGCTATAATGCGGAAAGCCTGACAACAAACCATAGTGGGCCAACGTGTGAGGAAAAGGCCTCGCTTCATGCATGTAAAAGATCCCTTTGTGGACTGCTAAGTAGTGCACCACATAGGTTGAATTTTCCGCCCCTACCCACCTCTCCACCCTTTTCCTTTGGTACTTAAAAAAATGTTGTCATTCCTTTACCATATGGCCAACCAACATTTGTATATATCCGAGAGTTTTTCTTTTCACATTTTCAAATAAAAATCTTACCAGAATTTCGATAGGGCTGTTGGTATTCTGATCCATATGGTTTTCGGCGGTTCTCCGGTTCATATTGGGAAGGATAATATTCTGGTTCATATGGAGGTGGATGGTATTCCGGTTCATATGGAGGTGGATGGTATTCCGGTTCATATGGAAGTTGTTGGTAAGCTGGTTCATATGGCTGAGGATTGTACTCCTGTTCATGTGGCTGATGGTACGGCTGTTGATTGTTGATTTGATCAAGAGGATAATCGTAGTATGTCGGATATTTAGGGATTTGTCCGTTAATGTACAAGTCGTAATAATTACTACGTTTCTCCCGTTCCGAATCCTGGTAAGAAAGCATCATTATTTTTTATAAATATAGGTAATAACGAATGTTAAGTCTCAGACGTACAAGAAGAAAAGAAAAACAAGGCAAAGGCGTACCGGAGAAATGGAAGATTGCAATCATCATGACTTGGTACAGGTATTTGAAGGTTGAATGGCACGACACCTCCCTTTTCAATTGCGATTTAGGGTCCAATAGGAACACAACATGGTTGTTGGACACAAAAAGGAACGGCGAGGTGATCATCTCAGTACAAGTAAAGGGAACAATTATTTTATTTTTAAGGTGGGGTGCAATGGTGATATTTGAAGGCAGAAGACCAAAAATCAGCAAATAAAAAAGGAAGGTCAGTACTTTGAATTAAAAAAGAAAGGCAAGATGGTTTTTGGCTCAAAAGAATTACAGTTACCTTAACATAAAAAAGGCGCACATTGGCGCACTTAATAAAACCCCGGCTCCAATTTTACCGAAAATAAAAGGCACTCCCACTCTTATATTTTTACAATGTATGTAACTTTGTTTGTCTTCTCTCCCAGGATTTTTAGAATTCAAATATTGGGTTACCATCTAAAACAATAATCATTATCATTCTTAGTAAGTTCAAAAATATGTTTCATATGGTTTATTGTAATCATTAGTCTATAAAACAAATCCATATGAAGATCTTTTTTTTTTTTATAAAATTCATATCTGTGAGGTGGAGAAGATATGCTAGTTTTCTATGTCTGATTTAGTGATAAAGTCAGGTTTGTTTAGGGGTATAATTTATTAAAACTATCAGTTTCCACTTACCTCGTTTTCTTCTTTGATAGTTCCTAATAAAAATTAAACGTAAATAAGAACAAAAAATATAAAGGGATCTCTGTGGAGACTCAGAAAATTAAAACTAAAATTTAGTTATCACCGATGGAGAGAGGAATTTTTCAGATTATTAGAAATTATTAGAAAACTTAAGGAGACTGATGAGTGACATTAGCCATAATGTACCACTTTTGAGGCTGATAATAATTAGGGGGCCGGTTTTGTGTCAGCTAAATCGACATATAACCAAGGTGCACATCCAAAAACTGAAAACGATTCTTTGCTCGTGACTTGGTGCGATTTCACATTCAAAAAGTCCTTTATAACTAGCTTTTTTTATAATCTCATTAATATTTTATCAAAATTGGCAGTGCTCAATTTGGGATATTTTATGTTTCCACAGTCAAAAGAGTAATACAAATATATTTCCATTTTCAAAAATACTTTAGTTGCATGAAATTTGACATGATAAACAAGGATGGAATTGTAAAATCATATGCATTTTATAAATCTCACCTTGTTGTATTGCTGCTATAGAACATAATAACGTCAATACTAGGAATATTTCTGACTGGGTACCCATCGCCGATACACCAAACCAAATAATTGGTTCACCAATCCCTACCCCTATATATATACTCTGAGCAGTAATAATTTTAGTTTGTTTGATGTCTTTTATTCACAAACGTGGATGCATATTTAACAATAGTAAATTGCATATTTAAATTGTAATGTTGAAATTATTTTTTAGAATATGAATTTGTAATCGGTTTTTAAACTTGACTCTTTACACACCACCGTCCAGATGTCAATCTATGATATATTGTGTTTTTATGACATCAGAACAAAGCAAAAAAAAAGCTTTACGAGAAACAAAGGATTTTCAATGGGTTTACCAAGTTAATTGACAATGTAATAAAGATCAAAGTACCGTTGGTACTGAGTACATGGAAGTCACAATTAAACGAAAGCGAGCGCGTAAAGCGTGCTTTGGTTTAACACTTTTTCAACAACAAAAATGCATCAATCAATTATAGAAGATCCTTTATTGATGAATTTATGTAGTTTGTTGTGATAATCAATAATGAAAAATAATATCTATAATGAACATTTACATATTTAGAATGTGCAAAAATGCATCAACCAAATAAAGAAGACCCTTTATTAATGAATGTATGTAGTTTGTTGTGATAATCATTAATGGAAAATAATAGTTAAAATGGACATTAACATATTTAGAATGTGCAATTATGTTAATGATGGTCATTTATACTATATTCTACAATTTTTATACGTGCAATACATGTGTAGAATGGATACATTACATATAAAGCTTTGTGTCTACTTGATGGGTAAAAATTACCAATGCAGTTTTACATTTATATGGTCATTTTTTTTTTCATTTCATAGGACATATTTTTTTCATATCAACACTTTTAATCAGATATTTATATTAGTGCATTGTTTATATTACTTGATAAAAATATTTTGCAATATTACCATGAGTTTGTACTTGTAGTTTTGTCATCGAACATTTGTTAAAATATTAAAGATAAGTATTTTAGTAGCTGAAAACTAATTGAACGATGAAGTGCAGCTGAAGCACTCTTGCTCAGATGCAAATCACAAATCATGTACCTTCAAATGTTTTGATTAATATGCTTCTGATGAGAGGTTACTCCTTGAAATATCGATATATAGCATATCCAAATTAACCGTTTATAGTCGAGCTTTGGTATTTTTAATTTTGAAACCACTGGGCGATAACCGCTGCTGGTGGACCAGAGGTCCCCGAGGGTAATAACAAGTCTGGTCGTCAGACTTGTCTGGCATGATTTACCATAAAAGTTCTAATATTTTTGTTGCTGAAATTTCCAATCTTTAAATTAAAAAATTGTTTGAATCCCCAGGTTCCTTTCCTTGTAATGCCCATGGTCGATATCCTCGTTGCTGGATTTGGCTTCCTTGTTCGAACGTTTTGGTTTTGAGTACTTTTCGTTTTCAACAGTTTTGGAATCTGACCTTTCAATGCTTTGATTAAAATGCTACTGATGAGAGGTTACTCCTTGAAATATCGATATATAGCATATCCAAATTAACCGTTTATAGTCGAGCTTTGGTATTTTTAATTTTGAAACCACTGGGCGATAACCGCTGCTGGTGGACCAGAGGTCCCCGCGGGTAATAACAAGCCTGGTCGTCAGACTTGTCTGGCACGATTTACCATAAAAGTTCTAATATTTTTGTTGCTGAAATTTCCGATCTTTAAATTCAAAAATTGTTTAAAGCCCCAGGTTCCTTTCCTTGTAATGCACATGGTCGATATCCTCGGTGCTGGAACTGGCTTCCTTGTTCGAACGTTTTGGTTTTGAGTACTTTTCGTTTTCAACAGTTTTGGAATCTGACCTTCAAATATTTTGATTAAAATGCTACTGATGGGAGGTCACTCCTTGAAATATCGATATATAGCATATACAAATTAACCGTTTATACCCGCGCTTTGGTATTTCTAATAAGGTAACACAAACCAGGATCTTTTATTTCCTTTGCTATTATGGTAATCATAGAACCATATATAAAATTACACAAATATTTGGAGAAATAAAGAAATTACATCAGATCAGCACATTGAAGAAAAAACGCACAAAAATACAGGCTCGTTTTTTTTTTCGAAAATAAAAAGACAGGACGAAGAAAGTCAAATGGTTGCTCCCTAACTTCCTGTATTTGTGTGGTTGGTTAAAGAGTATATTAAAATATCAATGCTCCAGTCTCACTAGTCATTAGGCGTCCTTTTCCTCTGATGAATCGCCTCAACACCAGTTCATTTAACTTTTTAAGCACATTGGACACATAGTTGAATATGAAATCTGTACATGATTTGACGAGTTGTCAGGTTGTTCTTCAATGTGCTGAATTGGTGTAACTTCTTCAGTTCTCCTAATATTCGTAAACTTTTATATGATTTTATGAGCACCGTTATAGCAAAGGAAATGAAAGACCCTGGTTGGTGTTACATGGTTTCTGATTTGCATTAGAGCTAGACTGCTACAGCTGCATCTTCATCGGTTGACCATTGCGATAGGTTTGCAGTAGAGCAACTACTAAATTACTTATCTTTTATATTTTAACAAATGTTCAATAACTTAACTACATGTTCAAACTCATGGAAGTATTGCCAAAGATTTTTATCAAGTAATATAAACTACTAGTATGCAACGATATAAGTATAATGTGTCTGGATTAAAGTGTCGATATAAAAAAATGTCCTATGAAAGGACCATATAAATGATACACTGCGTAGGTCATGTTAAACCAAGAAGTAGACACAAAGCTCTATATGTGATGTATACATTCTACACATTTATTGCAAGTATAACTATTGTAGAATATTGTATAAATGACCATCTTTAACATAACTGTACATTTTAATTATGCTAATGTTCATTTATTTTATTATTTTCCATTTTTGATTATCATAACAATCTATCCTCTTACATACACGATTAAAGGATCTTATATATTTGGTTTATACATTTTTGTTGTTGGAAAAGTGTAAAACCAAAGCATGCTATATACGCTCGCTTTCGTTTAATTGTGACTTCCATGTACTCAGTACCAACGGTACTTTGATCTTTATTACATTGTCAATTAACTTGGTAAACCCATTGAAAATCCTTTGTTTCTCGTAAAGCTTTTTTTTTGCTTTGTTCTGATGTCATAAAAACACAATATATCATAGATTGACATCTGGACGGTGGTGTGTAAAGAGTCAAGTTTAAAAACCGATTACAAATTCATATTCTAAAAAATAATTTCAACATTACAATTTAAATATGCAATTTACTATTGTTAAATATGCATCCACGTTTGTGAATAAAAGACATCAAACAAACTAAAATGTATCACTGCTCAGAGTATATATAGTGGTAGGGATTGATGAACCAATTATCGGCGATGGATTCCCTGTCAGAAATGTTCCTAGTATTGATGTTATTATGTTCGATAGCAGCAATACTACAAGGTGAGATTTATAAAATGCAAATGATTTCATCCTTGTTTTTCATGTCAAATTTCATGCGACTAAAGCATTTTTGAAAATGGAAATATATTTCTATTACTCTTTTGACTGTGGAAACATGGAATATCCCAAATTGAGCACTGCTGAGTTTGATAAAACATTAATGAGATTATAAAAAAAATAGTTATAGAGGACTTTTTGAATGTGAAATCGCACCAATTCATGAGTAAAGAATCGTATTCAGTTTTTGGATGTGCACCTTGGTTACATGTCGATTAAGCTGACAAAAAACCCAGCCCCCTAATTATTATCAGCCATAAAAGTGATACATTATGTCAGTATCCTTAAGTTTTCGAATAATCTGAAAAATACCTCTCTCCATCTGAGATAAGTTATAGTTTTAATTTTCTCAGTCTCCACAGAGATTCCTATATATTTTTATACTCCCGCTTCAAAGAAGGGGGGTATACTGTTTTACCCTAGTCCGCCTGTTCGTCCGTTCATAATTTCCGTCACAGTTTTCTCAGCAACTACATGACATAGGTCTGATATTTTGCTTATAGCTTTCTCATAAAGTACCATATTGTGTATATTAATTTCATGCTCCTAGGTCAACTACTTCCTGCTTACCGAATACTAATACTTAGGTTTTTACACATAGTGTACAAACATTCAAAATTTCCGTCACATTTTCTTAGTAACTTCATGAATTAAAGGTCTGATATTTTGCATATAGCTTTCTCCTATAGTACCATATGGTGCATACCAATTTCATGCTCCTATGTCAACTACTTTAAGTATACCGAATACATTTTGTACTTTGATTTTTGCACATGGTGAGCATGAATGCAAAATTTTTGTCAGTTTTCTCAGCAAATACAAGAGATAGAGGTCTGATATTTTGCATATAGCTTTATCCTATAGTCCCATATGGTGTATAGCGATTTTACGTTCCTAGGTCCACTACTTCCTGTTGACCGAGTGCATGGCATAGTTTGGGGAGCGGGGGTATCACTAGTGAGCATAAGCTCACAGATTACTTGTTTGTTCTGATTTATGTTAGAGGTAAGTGGAAACTTATAGTTTAATTATAGCAATTTAATTCAAAGTACTGTCGTGCCTTTTTATTTCCTGATTTTTCGCATTCTACCTTTTTATTTTAAATTTCACCATTGGCATTCCCCCTTAAAATAAAATGAATGCTCTTTTAAGTTGTACTGAGATGATCACCTCACTTTTCTTTTTTGTGTGTCCAACAACGATCTACAGTACTGGACTAATAAGATCGCAATTGAAAAGGGAGGTGTTGTACCATTCAACCTTTAAATGCCTGCACAAATAAAATGTAATGTGATGTGATATATGTGTACGCGACACAGCCCACAATCACGTTTGAGACTGAACATTCCAGCTCTGCAGTTCATTATTACCTATATTTATAAAGAATAATGATGCTTTCTTAACAGGATTCAAAATGAGAGAAACGTAGTAATTATAACGACTACGGACAAATTCCTAAATATCCGGCATGAAACGATTATCCTCTAGATCAACTCAACAACCAACAGCCGTATCATCAGCCAAATGAACAGGAGTGCAATCCTCAGCCATATGAACCAGCTGATTATCCACCTCCATATGAACCGGAATACCATCCACCTCCAAATGAACCGGAATACCATCCACCTCTATATGAACCGGAATACCATCCACCTCCATATGAACCGGAATACCATCCACCTCCATATGAATCGGAATACCATCCATATGATCCAGCCTTCCAACAACCTCCATATGAACCAGCTTACCAACAACATCCATATGAACCAGCTTACCAACAACATCCATATGAACCAGCATACCAACAACCTCCATATGAAACAGCTTACCAACAACATCCATAAGAACCAGCCTACCGACAACCTTAATATGAACCAGCTTACCAACAACATCCATAAGAACCAGCCTACCGACAACCTTAATATGAACCAGCTTACCAACAACATCCATATTAACCAGCTTACCAACAACATCCATATGAACCAGCTTACCAACAACATCCATATGAACCAGCTTATAAACAACATCCATATGAACCAGCCTACCAACAACATCCATATGAACCAGCTTACCAACAACATCCATATGAACCAGCTTACCAACAACATCCATATGAACCAGCTTATAAACAACACTTATAAACAACATCCATATGAACCAGCTTATAAACTGGCAACATCCATATGAAACAGCTTATAAACAACATCCATATGAACCAGCCTACCGACAACCTTAATATGAACCAGCTTACCAACAACATCCATATGAATCAGAAGATTTTGTCGTTGTCTTTTTTGACTTTTGGCATTCGACTGTCCCGCTCCTTGGATTATTTGAATTTAAATTTCAATTCATGCATTATTTTAGTCTTTTACTCTAGTTAATGTAGTTCTCTCAATTTTTGTACTCTACAAATCTATAATACTAAATTCCGTCCGCTCCAGCTTATTGAGTTTACGTATCTCAATTGATTCGTTACTCCAGAGCGTGAGGGACTTACATTGATTTCCTTAGCAGAGCGACACGTCTGACGAAAAATGCTCACACAGGGTTATGTTGCTCCTCGGTTGCTGTCTTCACTCAAGAAATTTTACGGTAGACATCATGCACTTATAGACAAATATGGGATTTCGATCTCTCAGATGAGTGCAGATGTTGGTTTGTCATAGGGTGTTGTTTTGTCTTCCTTTACCGGATTTGACACGCTGAATGGACTATTGGCAACGCGACGGGTGTGCTATAGCAAGCAGGAACTGCTTACTCTTCCGGAGCACCTGACTGAGTTCACTCTTGTTTCGACTGGAGTTCGCGTTGTTGATTGATATTCAGTTATTTTGTGTTTCCATGTTTTACATGTTGTCTGTTTTTGTCCCGTTCCTGTTGGTGTTTACTGGTTTTGTCTCTGCCCTTTCGGACTTTTGATATTCGGATACCCCATTGGTACCTCTGCTTCTTTTAAGAGGCTGAATTCTTTGAGCCGCATAACCTCAGTAACCATAGAAAATGAAACAAATATTTGCTATATGCATATGTCTGATTAAAATGGAAATTTGTTCTTTAAAACATTAATTCATTTTATCAAAACTTGCCGTTTTTTTCCCCGCTTTTTTTTAATTTAGCGCATGCTCAATACATGTTTATTTCATATTGGAACTGTTGATGGCGGGAAGATTCAAACATTGCACAAACTTTTTTTTTATTCTTATTTTGTTTTGTTCACCTTTTTTTAAATGATTCAGTTTTAATAGCTAGGTTATATATTATATACGGGCGATGCTTAAATGAACACGAAATAATGATGAAAAATATATATAGAAGTGAATTCTATTTCACTTTTATGTATTATTTTTTATCTTGGGCAAAATCAGGAAAAAAAACAGTACGGGGACGGGTAAATGCGCAAGTTGGTATAATAATATTTTAGTGAGTGAAACGTTTAGGAGATCATGTGATGCAATGAACATGAAATGGATAATGCGAAATATATGATTTTTATTTTATATGAACTTTATTTCACTTTTTAATATGGTTCATTTTTCATGTTAGGCAAAAAAAATATTAAATTTTCTTTTTATATGTTTCACATTTTAATAGTTTTAGAGAATATAAACTCATTTCAAAATGTTCCAAATTTTGAAGCAAAAAGAAACTGATAATGCACGAAAATATGCTGTCCAACACGAAAAACAAGGAAAAATTAGGGAAAAAAAACGGACCACGTACAACCCACATGTCAACAAGAAAACAGAGAAATAAAAGTAAAAATCACAAAAACACCGAAAATAATAACGTCGAAAACGTTGCATGGACTTTAAAAAAAAAAGAGATGATAAAATGAATATACTTAATGATAAGAAAAACATCGAAAGGTGGTGTGTAAAAGAAGCAAAGAGGCATTCGAGTGTCAAAAGTTCGAAAGGGCAACGACGAAATCGGCAAACACGAACAAAAACAGCACGAAGAAACACAAAACACAAAATCAACCGAACGGAAATCAACAACGCGAACTCAAGTCGTAACAAAAGTGAACTCAGGTGCTCCGGAAAAGTAAGCAGTTTCTGCCTGCTATAGCACACCCGTCGTGTTGCTAATCTCCAATTCAATGTAAAGGAAGACGGAACATATTTCTACGACAGACAAACATCTGCACTCATTTGAGAGATCGATAGAAATCCCATATGTGTCTACGAGTGCACGGTGTCTACAGTATTTCGATGTAATTCCCGCAAGCTCTGGAGTAACAAATGAACTGTGATAAGAAAACACCATAGGCAGGAGCGGACAGAATGTTGCTACACAATTCCGGGGCACCTTAATTCACTCGCATTACGACTGGAGTTTGCGTTGCTGATTGTGGTTCAATATTTTGTTATGTTTGACAGAATTTGTCTTGCATGTCTTTTCGGACTACTCTATTGAAAATTGTTTGCTTCATTTATGTTAAATAGAATTATAATTACTTTCATTGGGCGCATTGCATTTGTGCCACTGAAAAATCTTTCTTTTGCGCTTTTCTCCGTTAACGATTATAAAAATTTAAATTAAATTATAAGTCAGCCTTTTCAGCGAGTTGAACAAACTTCTCAAATAAAACAAAGTCACAATTGTAAAGTTGTTAAATTGTTTGTCTTTGTTACCCTTCAAGATGGATATAATTTTATCAGAAATGAACAAGGGTAATGATAGGACTGTAGAGTTATACTGTGCTTCTCTGCTCTGTGGTTTCAGTAAGATATTCTAACGATAGTGCTTCAGTCTTGTAATGTATATTTCTTTTAAGGATGTTCGAGGGTGACTTTGAAAGTGATGAGGTTCTAAAATTAAGGCCTCATATCATAAAAGAATAATTAAAAATACAAATTAAACTAAAAATTTTAATAGGTTACCGTGCTCGTTTTAAAGATAATAAGATAATAAGAGTTCAAAATTTGGCGGGAAAAGGTTTTCTCTGTTTTTAAAAAAATACAAATTACAACAAAGTTCCAGACAAAAAAAATTGCTACGCCTGACGCGCGTTTCGTCTATTCAAGACTCATCAGAGGTGCTCTACCAAAAATATTGAAAATGCCAAACACTATATGAATATGAAGAGCATAGAACAGTAAAACAAAAAATACCAAACTGGGGAACCAAATTATTACTAAGATAATCAACCTATGTCTGGGGTAGGAAGTACCTTAGGGTTAAGACAATTTTGAAATCAGGCGTAGCAATTTTTTTTTGTCTGGAACTTTGTTGTAATTTGTATTTTTTAAAAAGCAGAGAAAACCTTTTCCCGCCAAATTTTGAACTCTTATTATCTTATTATCTTTAAAACGAGCACGGTAACCTATTAAAATTTTTAGTTTATTTTGTATTTTCAATTATTCTTTTATGATATGAGGCCTTAATTTCAGAACCTCATCACTTTCAAAGTCACCCTCGAACATCCTTAAAAGAAATATACATTACAAGACTGAAGCACTATCGTTAGAATATCTTACTGAAACCACAGAGCAGAGAAGCACAGTATAACTCTACAGTCCTATCATTATTTGAGACAGATAATTTAAAGCTTTTGACGGAGTTGACTTTTTTCTCCGAAATGCGGGGAAAACTAACTAGTAGAGTTCTGATATAAAACGACAATAATATGACAAATGTTCTATTTGGCAAATAAAATAACAAATTTGAACAATAACAATATCAGGATTCCGATACAATACAAATAAAGTCCTATCACAGTAAACTTATATAGAGTTCCATATAAATTATTAAGAGTCCAAAACTACGTGTTTCCGCGTTCACAGCCAGTTTCTAACTGTCCGTCTCATTGTTACACATTTTTTAACGCTAATCTTTGATCAAATGTAATTAAACTAAGGATAACAATGAAAGCAATTAATGTCAAATCCACGCAACGTCAGATCAAACAGAATTAAAATATGGACAACAATAAGATCAATTAATGTCAAATCAAGAAAACATATTTTCAACTTTATAAAATTAATTGCATAATATTACGAAATTTAGAGGATTATGAACGCACAAAAACTTAAAATTGTCCATGGGAAAAATTATCCATAATTTTACACTGTGACAACTCTCCCCCGACCCAGCTGGACTCCACCTGGAGTCCCAGTAAATTTATTTGCGGTTTCCTCTTTTGCGTCTTTGATTTCCGGTTTCACCGTTGTTTTGTAGTTGTTCGTATTTGTCCTTCCACATCGATGAATCTTTTTCGAATTGTTTATAGAGTCCAAAATACTCCGTTACCTTTAACTTAAACTGCTCGATTAGTCCGTCCTTCCATTGCGTTTCCGAAGTTAAACGATTAACTTCACCAACCTTAAGAGCAAATCTCGTTCGGGTTTCCCTCAGTTCATTGTTGAATTTGGCTATTTCTTCTTCGTGTTCTTTGACCATTGCGGCATATGGACTTCGTGAGGTATCGATTTGACTTTGAAGGTCTTTAACTTTCTTTTCACTCCACTCGAGTTTATCTTCCGTTTGAGCTAGCTTCAAACTAGTGTTCCAAAATCCATTTCTGAAATCGGCTAGTCGTTTCTTTGTCAAATTGAGTTCAGTATATATGGTGTTGTCCATTTTTGAGATCATACATCTGAAGTCGTTGTCGTCTAATTTGGAAAACGGAAACAATGTCATTACAGCTTTCTGTTCGTTGTACTTTGTAAGGCGCTCTAGGTCTCGCTGCTTTCGCCTTTCTGATTTTCGCGGAAGACATCTAGCAACTATAGTACGACATGAACGAGCAAAATGATTGAACAGTCCGCACTTGAAACACTTACTTTTTAAAGCTTTGCAGTCATGATTCCGACCTGCATAAATTCCACATCGCGAACACTTTGCCTCAGATCTCCACCTTGGATGTCGATATTCAGTCCAATTCCTTGACGGATGTAGTCCAAAAGGGTTCCACATCGGCAGTCCAAAATTGTTCATATTTGAGTTCAAATACAGATGTTACGCGGGATCTTGCTACACAACTTGTCGGCTCAGGTGTAAGATGCAGACAAGATGTTCCGGGTTCTAGCACCAATTGACGGAGTTGACTTTTTTCTCCGAAATGCGGGGAAAACTAACTAGTAGAGTTCTGATATAAAACGACAATAATATGACAAATGTTCTATTTGGCAAATAAAATAACAAATTTGAACAATAACAATATCAGGATTCCGATACAATACAAATAAAGTCCTATCACAGTAAACTTATATAGAGTTCCATATAAATTATTAAGAGTCCAAAACTACGTGTTTCCGCGTTCACAGCCAGTTTCTAACTGTCCGTCTCATTGTTACACATTTTTTAACGCTAATCTTTGATCAAATGTAATTAAACTAAGGATAACAATGAAAGCAATTAATGTCAAATCCACGCAACGTCAGATCAAACAGAATTAAAATATGGACAACAATAAGATCAATTAATGTCAAATCAAGAAAACATATTTTCAACTTTATAAAATTAATTGCATAATATTACGAAATTTAGAGGATTATGAACGCACAAAAACTTAAAATTGTCCATGGGAAAAATTATCCATAATTTTACACTGTGACACTTTGATGGTTTCTCCAACTCAAAAGTGTTGGTGCCGGAGCGGGCTAACCTCGGTGAATTAAAACTCCACCAGCAGTGCTAACCTTCACGTGTGTTCGAAATACAAATTACAACAAAGTTCCAGACAAAAAATTTTGCTACGCCTGACGCGCGTTTCGTTTATTCAAGACTCATCAGGGGCGCTCTACCAAAAATATTGAAAATGCCAAACATTATATGAATATGAAGAGCATAGAACAGTAAAACCTAAAATACCAAACTGGGGAACCAAATTATTACTAAGATAATCAACCTATGTCTGGGGTAGGAAGTACCTTAGGGTTAAGACAATTTTGAAATTTAGACAGATAATTTAAAGCTTTGATGTTTTCTCCAACTCAAAAGTGTTGGTGCCGGAGCGGGCTAACCTCGGTGAATTAAAACTCCACCAGCAGTGCTAACCTTCACGTGTGTTCGAAATACAAATTACAACAAAGTTCCAGACAAAAAATTTTGCTATGCCTGACGCGCGTTTCGTTTATTCAAGACTCATCAGGGGCGCTCTACCAAAAATATTGAAAATGCCAAACATTATATGAATATGAAGAGCATAGAACAGTAAAACCTTAAATACCAAACTGGGGAACCAAATTATTACTAAGATAATCAACCTATGTCTGGGGTAGGAAGTACCTTAGGGTTAAGACAATTTTGAAATTAAGACAGATAATTTAAAGCTTTGATGTTTTCTCCAACTCAAAAGTGTTGGTGCCGGAGCGGGCTAACCTCGGTGAATTAAAACTCCACCAGCAGTGCTAACCTTCACGTGTGTTCGAAATACAAATTACAACAAAGTTCCAGACAAAAAAATTTGCTACGCCTGACGCGCGTTTCGTCTATTCAAGACTCATCAGAGGTGCTCTACCAAAAATATTGAAAATGCCAAACACTATATGAATATGAAGAGCATAGAACAGTAAAACAAAAAATACCAAACTGGGGAACCAAATTATTACTAAGATAATCAATCTATGTCTGGGGTAGGAAGTACCTTAGGGTTAAGACAATTTTGAAATTTAGACAGATAATTTAAAGCTTTGATGTTTTCTCCAACTCAAAAGTGTTGGTGCCGGAGCGGGCTAACCTCGGTGAATTAAAACTCCACCAGCAGTGCTAACCTTCACGTGTGTTCGAAATACAAATTACAACAAAGTTCCAGACAATAAATTTTGCTACGCCTGACGCGCGTTTCGTTTATTCAAGACTCATCAGAGGCGCTCTACCAAAAATATTGAAAATGCCAAACACTATATGAATATGAAGAGCATAGAACAGTAAAACCAAAGATACCAAACTGGGGAACCAAATTATTACTAAGAATATCAACCTATGTCATGTATGTCTGGGGTAGGAAGTTCCTTAGGGTTTAGACAATTGATAATTTAAAGCTTTGATGTTTTCTCCAACTCAAAAGTGTTGGTGCCGGAGCGGGCTAACATCGGGGAATTAAAACTCCACCAGCAGTGCTAACCTCCACGTGTGTTCGAAATACAAAGCTTTACCATTAGTAGAAACCTTTTTTTTTAATTGTAAAACAGATATTTGTGAGTAATGACGACCTTACACAAAAAAAAAATAGGAGTTACCATGCAAATTTTTTGCCTTATTTTGATGGGGGAAAAACGAGGATTCCGAAAAATATGTCAAAAATCTCAAAAAGATGACCCTCCAACACTAGGGATCACTAGGTGAGAAAGAGTCAATAGGTAAAGGGGGAACAAACTGGGCCGACAGGAAATTGGGGAGAAAAGGGATCACTAGGCCGGAAAGGGTCAACAGGTTAAAAAGGGCCGATAGGAGAAAAGGGAGAGACGGCCGGGAGAAAATGGCAGTACAGGAGAGAGAATTAAAGGGGGAAAGGTGATGAAGGAGGTGAACCACTCTGAGAGGAACCAATTGGTGAAGATTTGATTCAGTAATTACATAAAGGTAATATTCAATAAGCATTCTTTATAAGTTTTAGATAGACAATCTGCTCTTTATTAAAAGATCTATAGTAATACATTTAAGGTTTAAAGTTCATTTTTAAGTCTATTTAAACTCAAAGAGACTGTCTTCAGTATGGTATGATAACCTGCCCTCGCTTTCTTACAAAGTTTTGATTGAGACAGCACTTACATCGATTGTGAACATAGCAATTATAAGACTTGTACATGTATTAATTAATTCAGATATTTCTTTTTCAGGTAGCAAAAACAACGAAGAAATAAACAGCTACTTATCAATAAATAGAATATCAAGCAAAGACCTTCTTATGAAAAAAAGGTAATAACAAAACTACCGAACTTGAATGATCAATCTCATAGTCCAGAGAAAATGACAAAAACGAATCAGTCATACCGGAGAATTGGTGGATCGCAATGGTCCTGACTTGGTACAGGCATTTCAAACGAAACGGTGGGTTAAACCAGGTTTGGCGCCAAACCTCCCTCTTCCATTGCGATCTTAGGATCCGGTAATGACCATTAGAACACAACATAGATGTGAGACACAATAGGGATATACATCTCAGTACAGCAGACCAGTCAAACACTAATTCCATATCTTTTAACTCAATTTTGAACTTTTCTACTAGTGGCTGATAACGAAGAAAGAATTTTTTAGGGATCGTATGAGACGTATTTTCTTATAGCCCTGCTCCAAAAGTCGGTCACGAAGAAATCGCTGTCTGATAAAAAAATCTGTGAAATGCATGTGTGCAAGCTCTGGCATATCGAATAAGTTGTGAAATATAAACACCGTATGCAGAGGAAGTAGGTATATTGCTCTGTAGATTAGGAAAATTAATAATTTGAAAATTCAAATCGTCTCTTTTTTCGTAAATTTTTGTACTGAGATGACCACCTGGGTCAAATTCGAAGTGCAAATCCAAGAAAGACGTGAAGCAATTTGATTCGGTGGTCTCTTTATCTCCAATTCTGAAGGATATATTGAAGGAATACAGAAAAGACATCATCAATATATCTGATTGTAAGATTAAATTACCTTGCCTATTTTATCTTCTTGTTCTTTACGAGTCCCTGAAGAAATTCAGTCTCGTAAAAGTATAAAAACAAATCGGCGAGGAGAGGAGCACAGTTTGTGCCCATTGGAATGCCGATTTGTTGTTGAAAATCTCTCCTCCGAAATTGACCTTAGTTTGATAAACAAACAATCTCATTTTTATCTTTACACGAGTAAGTGTTAAGGTTCTGCTGCCATTTCCCAGCACTTGGATCAGATTTTGCAGTGAAAAAAAAAAAAAAACTAACATTGACCCGGAAATTTACCAACTTATAAAAACAAGTGTGCAAACAGTTTTGAGTTAATATTTAAAAGGCTTATACCTAAAGTAATGTTTATAGTTGAGAGGAATCTGATGGGTTGTATGACTTAAAAATGTCCAAATTTCTTTACAGGTCAAAAATAGTATTTTGCCTTATATAACTGTTTCAGATTGGGGAAATGATGATTCTTGCTTTAATGTAAAGCTACAAAAGTCTTATTGATTAGTCCAAAAGCCTATTAAGACCAATTTCATTGGAAGAAAATTTTGTAAAAATTGGAAAAAGTGTGAACTCTTCCGAAAAACCAGCTAAAGCTATAGTTGATTTTGAACTGTCCGACTCTTTCGACCAGATGAGTCTTAGTCAACTTGACAAGTCTACATCGGAAAGTAATACCGACCACAACACTTGCCAGTCAGAGAGAAGGGATCGTTCTGCTTTGGATGATAGCATCACGCTTGTAAAAACAGCGATCCCAAATGCTACTAGTAATGACACTCCCGCTACAAGTTGTGATGACGACAACCAGAGAAAAACCAAGACGGATAGTAAACAGAGAACCTTAAAGAAAGCCGTCCGTCGCAGTGGTAAACAGACAGAGAGCGTTTGTTTCTGCCGAAAACAATCTGAAGGAGATATGACCCAATGCAACTGGTGTCAGGTCTGGTACCACGACAAATGCGTAAAAATCGGAAAAGATGATAATGTTGTTTTCTGGATTTGTATGGAATGTAGAGAAATGCCTAAAATTGTGAAAAAGATTCAGCTACAGCTGTCATCATTAGTACAGTGCAATACAGATCTTGTCAGAGACGTAGCAGCTAAAACTGTACAGATCCAAGAATTGAAGGAAGAGAACAACAAACTGAGGACATTGCTGAAATCTAATTGTGCCACCACCCCAAGGACACCGTAAGTGCGTCAATCCCTCAGACTACCAGTAAACCGTCATCAAGCTCTGAAGAATTCGAGCTGTATGGAACTCTTATAGCCGGAAGCTCAATCATAAGAGACTTTAGCCAGGACTCAGTATTTCTGGAATTTGAGCCTATTTGTGTAAGGGGAGGTAAAGTTAACGACGTGGCACAACGGTTAGCTAAACATCCCAAATGTAAGACCACCATTCTCCAAGTGGGAAGCAATGACTGTGTTGATAAGAACTTTGATACAGAAACGTTTATAGAGAACTATACATCCCTGGTACAAATAGCACAATCTAAATGTGACAATGTTGTTGTATCCGGCTTGTGCCCGAGACTAGATGACAAAGACGGTAACATTACTAGAGGGAATAAATGTCTGGAGAAAATAGCAAGTGATGAAAACTGTTTATTTATTGATAATGACTCTACTTTCAGGTTATCTAATGGTTCCATTGATATGTCATTGTATGTCAAAGACGGTATTCACTTGAGTGCTAAGGGGGTGTCTAAGCTGGCCTCTAATTTGGAGTTAATTGAAAGAAAAGACAGAGGTTCCAGTCAAATTTTTGGCAGGCGGCATTTTCCAAAGACAAATAAATCGTCCACAAAGCAGTCGCATCGCAATCAAGTGAACTCTCGTCCTAATACGAAGAAAGGCGATGTTTCCCATGCACGACATGGACTTCAGCGTAATCAGCATGGTAAGCATCACCGATCTTATGACAGACAAGGGGTACACAGTTCTAGGGATGGTTATGATAATTACCAGCATTCCTATGTAGTAGTTTTCACCAACCAACCCATGATGGAAGTTTTGTATGTTGCTGGTTCTGTGGTGAAAATAACCACACCTCATCTGTGTGCAGACATGGTGCCAAAGTTGAATGTAGAACATGTGGTAGATATGGCCATAAGGCCAAATTTTGTATGTATTAGGTAAATGGCCACGATGTGAGTGCCGATTTTAAAGGCAACTCTGGTAAGGTGAACACCGATGTCAGTTTTAAGCTATCTAAATATAAAAAGCATAAGCATAAAAGGGGCGGTAAAAAATCTAAAAAGAGTATAAATTCGATAACTGTAGATTACCTGAATGTAAGAGGTATAACTTCAAAAATTTTTGAAGTAAATAAACATCTTGAGGACTACGATACGCATATCATGGGCTTTGTAGAAACGTTTTTAAAAAATAACGAGAGACCCCCCAAACTAAATAAATCGTATGAGTGGGTTGGGAAATGCCGAGTCAAAGCAAAAGATAAAGGCGGAATAGGCATATGTATAAAAAACGATTTAGCTATTCTTGATGATAATTTACTTAATAGCAAATCAGACTCCCTAGAAAGGGTTTGGATTTCAACCCGTGTAAATAACACCAAAACCGCGATTGGGGTGGCATACTTCCCAAACGATGGGGTAAACAAATCTGTAACCGACGAGCTCATGTTCCAACTTTTGGAAGACACTACTAAACTTTCCGCAGATGGATTTGAAATAGTCCTTTTAGGGGATTTTAATGGTCGTCGTGTCGATATATGTGAATATACGGGTAACAATATCATTCGTCGTTCTAAGTCATATAACGGAAATAGACTGTTACAATTCATTGAAGCTAGCGAGCTTAATCTAGCGAATACTCTTACCTGCTGTAAAGGGCACTTTACTCGAATTTTAAACAACCAACGTTCTGCTATCGACTATTTTCTTCTCTCCCAAAGTTTAGCTAACAATGTAGTTAAAGTTTATATTGACGAAGAAGGAACTTTTGATCTACATAGTGACCATGTTATTATACGAGTTGTTTACAAATCTAAAAAGGCTATACAAAGAAAGCCAAACAAAGAGATTGAACATTGGAAAATAAACGATGATACTAACTGGCCACTTTTTCGAGAAAAAATTGCGATAAACTGTAATAAATTTAGAAAATGCTGCGATGAAAATGCAGATGTTAACAACATATGGGAATGTTGGAAAAACATGGTCGAGGAAGCGGCTAAGGAAAGCATTGATAAGTCCAAAAATGTTAAGAACTTCAGAAAGTTTTGGGACTCTGAACTTGATAAATTAATCAAAGATAGAAAAGAAGCATGTCGTCTTAAGCGTGCATTTGACAGTACAAATAATCACAATACTGAAATCGGTAAAAGACTAACAAACATATACAATGAACGTAAAGCAAAAGTTAGCGAGGCTATAAAACGGAAAGAACGTGCCGCGACTTTAAAACGCTTCCATGATAAATGCGTACTATCTAAAAATAAAGCCAAGGGGTTTTGGGAGTTTTTAAAAGTTAAGAAAGGCACTAATACCCCTTCTGAATTTTCTGACCCCGATAACCAAAACAACAAAATTACGAACCCTGAAGAAATAAATAAAGCTCTACAAAATCATTTCTCGTCTCCTAGCACTGGCATCTCACAGTGTTATCGTAACTTTAGAGACGAAGTGGAAACTTTTGTAAAAGGGTTGACGATAACATGGTGACAGATGAGTCAGATTTATTTGTGCCAATTGAGAGAGATAAAATCATCGAAATTTTGAAGGATCTCAAAAGTGGAAAGGCATGCGGTGTAGATAACATCCCTAACGAGTTTCTAAAGTTCGGTGGCGATCCTTTAGCAGATTCACTAGTCGAGCTCTTTACAAGAGTAACAGTTCTTGAATCTGTTCCCAGCGAATGGCACAAGGGTATTATTAAACCGTTGCATAAGGGAGGTCCGACGCATATTATTAGTAACTATAGGGGAATAACGTTGACCTCTAATGTCTACAAAGTTTATTGCAAGATAATCGAGAATACGGTGATGAACTTTATCGAAGACAAAAATATTTTAGGTGAAGAACAAGGGGCTTTCCGAAAAGGCAGGAGAATTGAAGATCATATTTTCTCCCTTCATGGTCTTTGTTCCCTAAGAAAAATCAAAAACGAAAAAACGTTTTTGGCTTTCCTAGATCTGTCTCAAGCTTTTGATAGGGTTTGGCGCGACGGGTTGTTTTACATGCTTTGGAAAAAAGGTATTCAGGGTAAATGTTGGAGACTATTACGTTCACTTTATAGTAAAGTCACAAATAAGGTTCTATTTGGCGAATATGAAACGGAATGGTTTGACCAAGATACAGGCGTTAAACAGGGATGTATACTTTCGCCTACCTTGTTTTCGATCTTAATGTCAGATTTGGTCGATATGTTGAAGAAATGGAATTTAGACCAAAACTTAGCTACAAAACTGATTAACTGTCTTCTGTTTGCAGATGACATTGTATTAGTCGGTCGTACGGCGACGGAACTCCAAGGTCTTTTAAACGTAGCTAACGATTTTTCTAAGAAATGGAACCTAAAATTTAATGCCAAGAAATCAAAAATCCTTATTGTAGGGCAGAAGTTGAATAAAGATAGTAACTGGCTTTTAGGTGATGATAAATTAGAAGAAGTAAACGAATACAAGTATCTTGGAGTCTATTTATCAAGATCTCTTAAGTTTAAACATCATATAGAAAGCCATCTAAAAGATAATTTTAGTAGAAAACTTACCCACACAATGAGAGTTTTGGGCGAGCATGGGGACTTTAATCGTTTCGAATTCGGCGATGCAATATGGACATCAGTTGTTAGACCTTCGATCACGCATGGCTGCTCTATTTGGTATCCTTCTTCGAAATCGAGTCAAGAGCTGATCGCTCGATGGCAATATCAAATCGGGAAGGTCATACTTAATACGAAAATGAACATACCAAAGAGCGCTATGCTGTTAGAATTTGGGTGGGAACCGGTAAATGATTTTATGGAAAGGCTAAGAGTCCAATACTTCGCGCGATTAAATGAACTACCATCGGACAGACTCTGTAAAGTAGTCTATAACGAGCTCCGACAAATTTCAATGGATGGATATCATTGTTGCCACTTAGAACATTTAAATTGTATCTTTCAAAATGCTGGTCTTGACCATTATATTGACGGACAAGTTAATGTAAATACTTTTAAACGACTCCATGGTCAGGAAAGCAATAAAAATCTCTGGCGCGAAGTTGCAAATAAAGAAAGTCTTGATCTTTACAAGACATTTACTACTCTTAAAGGGAGACAGCCTTATCTTAATTCAAGGACTGACTTTCGGTCGGCAAGACTAAAATTTTTAGCAAGACTCAATTGTTTACCAATAAATTCCACCTTAGCAAGAATGAATCTAAAAGAACATAGTATATGTGAATTTTGCAGTTACCATGAAACAGAAGATATTATGCACGTCTTAATCAAATGCACTGCTTACGATGACTTGCGCTATACTTTTTACTCAGAAATGCAAAATCTGTTCTCCGAATTCGCCCAAACTATTGGTGTTAACTTTCCAGAGTTGCCAGATGTTTTAAAGGTACAGTTCATGATCGGTGAACTCTCTCACAATTTTGACCCAGTGTTGGGCAACCTGGTTGATAAACTGTCCAAAAAGTTTTTATCTGATGTAATGTCTTTGAGAAAGAGTTTAATACCAGAATAACTAGTTAAGCTTTTATCATTTTTCAGTTTTAAAAAAAGGAGCGTATGTAAACCCGATCATGGCTGTAAAATGATTTGTTATTTTATCTTATACTGAATGACTTGACTTTTAACTGTGGTTTTAGTCAATGTGTTTGTTTTATTGTTTACCAAAGATACTATATCTTTTATGACGAACTTTTTATATATTTTATATTGTAAAGAATGTTTTACAATTACTTGTATATAGTTGTTTGACCTGTAGACGCAAGCGCCGATGCCCCGTCGGTGTTTGCCCCCGTTGTAAAGGGGTAGTTTCAAAATAAAATATAAATATATATATTGTATTCCTCGTAATAACAATAAGTGAAAGTCATGATAACGAGTAACAAGTTATACCTTAAAAAGATCGTACTGATTTAACGAATATTACTGCAGATAGAGGAAGGCTGTTTCCTGCCTAAATGTCTCAGCTCATTTAGTTCAATGATGGTCTTTCTGTTATGTGAAAGTCGAAATAAATCCTTTCAGGGGTTATGCCACGTAAAAAAATGTAAAAGTAGTGGTATATATGATCTCTTTACGTTCGTAGATTCCCTTTTAATTGATGTGACTGTTACAGTATTGGTTTGTGGTTCCTTCACGTTTTCGTCTTAGATCTTAATAGCTCAACCACAATAGTTATCATTGCTGAAAATAGCACAGGGGAATGTCATTACATACTTTGGCTTATGGTTCGAAAAATATCAAAATCTTAAAATACGAATAAGTATGAACAATTCGACTCGTTGAAAGAGTCATGTCCTCTTTATATTTGTCAAAAGTGAATATTTTCACATTTTTATTTAAAAAAACCACAATTGCTGAAAAAAGTTTGCATTCCAAATTGTTCAACTTATTGAGATCTATATTAAATGATTTTAAGGTTAAAAAAAATGTCTGATAAACGTCAACCGTTAAAGAGTTATTCCAATTTAAATTGTTTTTGGCTATTACTTTCTTTCTCTGAAAGCTTTTCAATTTTGTATACTTTATTTCTATGGTACGAACAGGAAGTAGATAACTTACGGGCATAAAATCGCTTTACACCATATTGTACAATAGAAGGAAGCGCCAAATATTAAGAGGCTGTAACATTTAGTTGCCCGGAAAAATGCGACAAAAATTTTTGTGACACCACAGGACGCCGACACAGGACGATACAGAACTTCGACGCAAGACGACGGAGAGTGTCAAAGTAACACCCATATGTCGCTTTGCAACACGTTACAAGCGACATATAAATGGACAAGTAGCATTGTATGTGCCCACTCGTGCTCGCAGAAGATTAATTATAAAACAGGATAGCATTCTTGCAAAATACATACTTCAAACTCTTCAAGAACATCGTCTAACAAAAATATGGATTTATTCATTTATAATTTTAGTCGAGTTATTGTTATTGCAGAAAATAAAAGGCGTACAAAGAATAAAAGCTCGGTTTGTATTTGCCCTAACAGTGTTAATAATTATAACACTTTGCAATGTTAATCTCAGATGCGTCGATGGAAAAACCATACATGTATATAAAGCAAACGCAAATGTTTTAACATATATTAAAATCAAGATAGCCCTTAATTTAAAACTTACGTATTCATAATTGTATTGAGATTAAGGTTAGAACTACGACGATCGAACCCAATGACAAAGAACAAAGGCAAATACACGCCCGAGAAATTCTAGATCCTGACTTGGTACAGGAATGGTGGGTTAAACCGGGTTAAATAGCGCCAAACATCCCTCTTTCAAGTGACCTTTGTTACGACACACCCTAGATGTTACCAATGATCAAGTTAGGTTGCTAACTACCAAATCGACCAGTCAGATTTGGAACGTATGTGAAAATAGTGCTAAGAGTTCCTTAATTTCAATATTGTCTCGTGTGAAATTTTAATTTGTGTTAAAATTGTATATATTTAGTTAAGGAGGTTTGCTCCTCATATTTTGGGATTTTTGTCAGATTTTCGGGATCCTCAAGGTTTGTCCATCATTATGCTTGAAAATTTTTATCCATGAACCCTTATTTTCTTTTCCTTATTCAAAAATGTGTAAACTGAAAATGCAGATCACAATTTTTTATGAAATTTTATTTACTAAGATGCCAATCTGCGACAATGCAAAAGTAATGAAAAATCTAGCGAGAACTTATTTCCTGCCAAAATTAAAAACGCTTAAAGCATAAAAACGAGCACATGGACCTACATTTTTTTCTTACTTATTTTGATTATCTGTCCATATTCTTCAAAACAGATGGAACTTGATTCATTCTTTTTACTTTAAGATAGAGAAGCAAACCCCCTTAAAACTATATTTGTGTAAAACAGACATATCTTTATTGAATTTTGATACATGTTTGCTTGCTTTAATGCGGGTGTTCAGGACCAATACTTCTCACATATCCTTTCCGAAAAATGTTTTAATTTTATCCAGCAACCACGCGGAATGACGTTTATTTCCCGCCAGTCTTGTAACCTCAAGTGATATTTTCAGTAATGATTTCTTGTATGATGAGGAACCAGAGGACATACCGGGTATACTATTCGGGAGGTTAAAGTTAAGGTAAATTGTCTGGTAGCTCCAAACATTTTCAATTTTGTTTCTTTAAGAGGGGGCTTCAGTTTGTAGTTACTAACCTTTAGTATTGGTCCAATCCGGTAAAGATAGTGCAAACACTTTATAACTTTGTATGAGCACATATAAAAGATTATACACACGATTCATATTTTGAATATACTTTTATGACAGTTTTCTAATGACAATGTAAAAATAAAGTATTCAGAGGTGATAATCAAAGATAAGATTATCCTTTCAGTCTTCATCAGTCCTTCCTTATGTTATACAACAAACCCGTGTGGGTTTCGGATAGCAAAAATGCCCGCAACAAGAATAAGCTTGTCGGTAAAAGTCATTAAAAAGTGCTCAAAACCTGACGTCGAGCACATCAAAAGCCCTGTTGAATAGTAAAACTTGTAGGATCACCCGTGGGAGAATAAATCATCCGATCCTATCCACGATTTAAGGCATATTCTATGCAATGAAGAAAGGATTAAGCCAATGAAAATTGATCCTCTCCTATCCCTACCGTCATTCAAGCGGCAGCCAAAGCTATCATTTTCAATTTGCCCTGTGTCCCCAATTCGTTATCATTATTTGTTCATTTTATCAACTCTTTCATGTTAATCTCTCAATTCAGGGTGCCCGGGTTTGATTCATTGCTTGATTGCTGTTTGTTTTATGACCAGTAGACAACTTATTTCAGGACATGAACCAATTGGAACATCGTATTGAATTGTGAAGACACACCCAGACACCGCACCTAACACAGATCCATGTATGTCATACGAAAACGGCCAATCTACTACCACAAACCAGACAGAAGTAGACCAAACATGCTGCATTGGAGTAAAACAATCATAAATCAACTCTATGAATACAAGCATTTTAACGATTCACAAATCGACTTTTGAATAGGCAAAAATGAATGCATATTTTTTATATAAATTTGATGTGCGAAAGTGCTGGCATCAAATGCAAACCACTAAGGGGCACATATACAGATGGACTTTAAATAGGAATGAATTGCTTGGTTTTACGATCCCTCAAGTGGTATTTTTATTCATTAGTCGACATTTTTCGTCCTACCAACAGATCGTCTACTATGATGGTAACAATTAACTTTCATAGTTTACTAACTAAGTAACTGTCATTTACATGTATGTAAACGACTCAAAATCGGTTTAAATATACAATAAAACTCAATCCAATGCCTTAGGGGCGGACCATTTAACTTGAAGGGGGGCTTGGTTTTTTGTTTTGATCAGAAATTTTTTTTCCGCACAGACCGCGGACAAATATATTTATTTTTCAAAGGCGTTGCGACAGAATATTTTTTTCATTATCAGCATTATTTTTTATAGCAGAAATCCTTCTTCAGAATATTTTTTTTCTTACCCTCAGCTGCCAAAATATTTTTTTCATCAAAAATAATTTTCAGAATATTTTTTAGGAAAAAACCAAGGCCTCCCCCTTCAAGTAAAATGGTCGGTCCCTTACTATACCAAAAGATGCAAAA
This sequence comes from Arcuatula senhousia, assembly GCA_963971305.1. Classification (NCBI taxonomy): domain Eukaryota; kingdom Metazoa; phylum Mollusca; class Bivalvia; order Mytilida; family Mytilidae; genus Arcuatula; species Arcuatula senhousia. Next base: position 69,429,762 of record OZ020305.1, on the reverse strand, counting down.
ATGATAACTAAGTAACTATAGACATGTAAATTTCACTATAGCCATATTGTCACATATTTTTGGTAATTACATGTGATGATAGTAATCGCCTTAGCTGAGGGATATAAAATCTTGTCTCGGTCACTTTTTAACGCCTTGTAATTTATAATATGTTTAATATTCAGTTTAAGGCCATTGGTGACCTTTGTTTGCTGCACTTTACTTTACAAGATCAAAGCCTGGTATTGCGCCAAAAGTGCGCGGAAGGCAAGCCTCACATATTCTAGTACTTTAACCTCGGATATCCATTGTAAAATTCGCTGTAAACTTGTCTTATAATTAATTACATGATATTAATTATCCAGTTCATTCATCTTCTTAAATATTTAAACAATGTTAACTAATAAAAACCAAAAGTGTACACCAAATGCATCTTAATATGGCTTTGTAATTCTCCATATTTTCTCATTTGACTATGCATATGGAGACTCAACTATTATAGTTTTTGTGTGTGAAAATTGATATTCCTATCTTGAAGAACTGAAATTGTTTAATCAACTCCTGGCTAAAGTAGAACCTATTTAATCCTTAACATTATACTGAAAGAAGAAACTTATTAAAAGTTTAATGGAAAATAAATTTCAAAAAAAAAATCCTAATCATGTACTTAAAATACCATTTTGACAAATTAATTAGTCACATCGTGTTTTGTCACCTCTTTTCTAAAATGTCAACTAAATGAAAGTTGCCATTCAGTTTTTCGTACGTTCTTTTTCAATAATTTATTTTTGAATAATTTACTTAACACAAGGGGTCATAAAAACATATTTTACTTTGTTGGCATAATATTTATTTTTCAATATATACTAAGTACACTAGTGTATCTAAATCGATTAAGTTTTGATTCAGAAAATATGCATATTTGACCATCTTTAAAGGGTTTCTTCCAAAAGCAACATTAAAATAGTATAAGTTTGAATAGATTTATTTACCGAATCAACCGTGTGCATATCAAATCTGAATCAAAAACTACACTCCTTGTATGTCTTTGTATGGATTAAAATGGTATTTTCAGTCTAGCGATAAATTAATTTGTATAATTTCACCGCCCTGTAAAACGTTACATATTTTATTGTTCACTCATTAAGACATTTTAAGAGTAGAGAAAAGCCTCAAGAAGTGAAATCGTTTGATGACAAAAGGAGTTTACTGTGAGTGATTAGGAGGTTGTCTCTCATCCATCGTGTCTTCTCAGGCGTAGTACGGGGGCGATTTTCATACGCAAAAATGAAAAGTTAGATGTGGTGGTAGCGGTTTTTCTGTGATTTCTTTTAATTTATAGGATATAGTTTCTATTGAAATGATTAACATTAAAGATTTTATGAGTGTTGAAGAACCTACTTGATACTGGATTTCTTTTTCTTCATCTTTCGGATAAATCGTTAAAAAAATTTCAAAAATGAAATGTTTTGGGTAAGTTTTAACAGTATAGAAATAAGAACAGTTTTTAGATTATAACTTAAAATAGTATGAAATAACAAATGTTTGTGTAGATTTTTTTATTTTTTTAGAAATAAGATATCCCTTCAGAACAAAGTTAGTCGTTGTTGTTACACAGATATAATCTTATTCCTTTGAATCGAATAATGATTAAAGCCGACCTCCGGATTGACTTCTGTGATTTTGTGATTGCATGTATTATGTAATACGTACACAACTCGTGAATTGTTAAGTAAAGGTTTTAAATTGAAAGAATATGTTACTTCCTTTAAAGTAAATAATACCGAATGATGTAACAATTGCATAATATATTCCTTGGAATTGAACGTTTGAATTGTATAGTCGAAAATATTTTTGAAGATGTTTTATATAAATTCATTTTTTTTTCTATTTTTCTCGTATGTTTTTTGTTATCTTTTCGAAGCAAACATTCAGCACCAAACCCACAAAACATAAGAAAATACATGTAAAAATAATATGCAATTCTTCCAAGAATAACAAGATATTCGAACTCGGGATATTTGAGCTCAAACTTTATTATAATTGTAAATATACTGGAGTTTATTGACCAGCTGTTGCCTTCCTGACCGTTATTAAATTTGTTGTAAAAAGATGATTTTACCACAATACATATCAATCCGTGATAATTAATGCTTTGCATGTATATGTTATGATTAGCATGATTAGTGTGACTTGCACGAAAATGAAGCGACAACGTTGACCAGGACTACGACAATTTCAAGATAGAGTTACAAAAAGGTGCCAAAGTTTAAGATATCTGGGTTTTTCATGTGTTTTTGCCGTTTCTTTAAGAAAATGAACTTTTTCGAAACTTGTCAATCTTACATCGTGAACATGTTGAAGATACTGTAGATTGGTTTAGCATTTCATAATATTTTGAGACTCCCGTGATAATTTAGCGAGACGTTCATTCCAAACATTATATAATTATTGGCAACAAATCGAGACATAAAGCTATAGAGGGACATATTTTGGCTCATATAATAAACCTAATAGACAAGACTTAAACCTACTTTTTACTTTTAAAACAAACATCAGAGTCGTACTAGCTATAAATGAGTTTAAACCTATCATTTTGTTTAACTGAGATTGTTTTCATAAGATAAATGTTAATCTCGCGTAAAACAAAATTAACACAATTTTCATATACATGTTTATATTGCTAATGTTCCTTCATACATTTGTTAAGCAAACAGTGAAAGTGTAAAATATTTGAAATGAACTAATTGAAAGTGGTGTGTTTTTGTTTAAAAGGACCAGCCTCACAAATGAGAGAAGTCAAAATTGACTCCACTCGGCCAATGGCTTAACGTGCACGGAACACAATTAACCAAGTTGATAAAAGAGAGTTTCATCGCACAAATCAAACCCAAGTCTTTTTAAATATTTCCATACAATTGTATATGGTTTGGCATGTTGTCGTGCACTAAGTAAGTTTTAGTAAGTTTATTGAACAAATTAAATCAGCTGTTTCACGAAGATGGAAATGGAAGTAATGATAAAATGAACATGAAATGATGGGGAATAGGTATGGCCGTTTAACCTGCTGTACGGAACCTACTGGTCTTTAACTATACAAAAGATGCAGAAGTGTATAGTAAGATTGGTTTCGGTCACGTTTTTCTTTACTTTTGCCCGATGACTCCCGGCATGCAGGATGAAAGGGCCCAAATTTAGCCACATGGGGCACACACATCACAGCCGTTTAGGGGACAAAACGCCCCGATTTGTTATTTTGGAACTGGATGCTCTTTAGTTGATCATGTGATTGGTCGATAAAATGTCATAGAAATATGATCAGCTGATTTTCTGATACTCATCAGACGTCAAATAACGCCATGTACATTTCAATGTCGAGGAATTCTAAAAACGAACAATCAGATAGAGAGGGTTTTGATTTTGCTTTGATCATTTATATTGAAGAAGAAATTCTTTGTGAAATGACAATGCGGGTCTCGTGTACATTTCGACGTGGGCGTAGGACTTTTTACCTATATTATCAAAACATCAAATAAATGGGTTATAACGCTCCGTGAAAGTTTCTTTTTGTGAAGAGCTAAAATAAGACGTAAGGTCACAGAAGAAAGTGAGATTCGGTTATTATAAACATTCTTGATCTGTATAAATCGTCTATCAATAAACCATTTTCGATATTTAATATGTAAAAGAATTTGAATTTAATATTAGATCGATATTCTGAGCACGTATCTATGTCACATCTGATGAAGATTGTGGAACTTTTGCTCCTTTTAACTATTTCCTTATGTCAAATTGGTTGAAATCATTAACTAATAGAACCATCGCTAATTATACCTAAGATTTAAAGCTTTTGCTTGAAATGTACTTCTAATTAGTAAACATTATAAGATTTTAACTAGCTCGCTAACGAGGTCATTAAAATTAGGCACAGTTTTCGCCAAAACTCCCCAGGAACTCTATGATTACAAGCAATGTAACGATTCACAAATCGAGTTTTGAATAGACAAAAATGAATGCACATTTTTTTATATAAATTTGATGTGCGAAAGTGCTGGCATTCAATGCAAACCACTAAGGGGCACATATACAGATGGACTTTAAATACGAATGAATTGTTTGGTTTTACGATCCCTTAAGTGGTATTTTTATTCATTAGTCGACATTTTTCGTCCTACCAACAGATCGTCTACTATGATGGTAACAATTAACTTTAATTCAAACTCGACAAAGTTAGAGTTTAATGACCAGTTTAATAGTTGAGATCGACAGGGAGGTCTAGGGGGGCTATCATTTAAAATAAATTGATGTATTTATTAGTGTCATTTGGAAATACAATATTGCAACAATTCACTCTTTCATTCGCAGATTATTATTTTATTGAAAACACCCCATATGGTCAATAAATTGGGATTGAAAACGTAAAAATAACCAACAATATTCATTTGACATCTAACATCTACTAATAAATTCATTTTACTATATAGCTTTATCCCAAGCATTTCACTGTAAAACATTTTTACTGATTTGGCGAATTTATCTTCTGACTTACAATTAACGCTTTAAGTCGTCGACCGAGCGTTTATTGTTAGTCAGAAAGAGCAGCTTAAGTTAAAAAATAACTCAATTTAAACGATGACCCATCTTTGACATTACAACTATAATAGTTAGTAAATACAAAACGAAAGGCGATATGAACATTTATGTTTACAAAAGTTAGTTTAATGAGTAATTGAGAAGTAAATATTCAATGTACAATACTAATGATAGGAATTTATTTTGATCTCAGATTATTTTAGATGGAACGAGTTTAGTCGCGCATACAATTATTATTCAGTATTATAGTTTTGGGGAAATAGCTATTTTCTGCTTTAATGAAACCCACTTGACAAAGACAGCTGCAATATTTATTAAAATACAAAGTATAATCTTTGTCAGTCTTACGATTAATTTGGCAACGACTGTTGTTATTATGATGCTTCAGCAATAAGCTTTTTTCTTCTTATGTTATAAATTTACCTAACAGCAATTGGAATTTTGAAACTAACATGCACATGCCTATTTTGTGCCAAAATTTCAAAAATTACAAGTCCGGTCATAACACTTAGGTGCAATGTAAGAACAAAACAAAACAAACATTACAACAAGAGAACACCTGACGCATCTGTAGACACATTAAAGTTAAAAGTTAAAAGTTCAATTTTGTCTAGAGAGCAGGATATTACCAGCTTCCAAAAATATCAGGAAGGATATTTTAAAAGTTTGCACAGAGACTACCTTACACCTGTAGGTGCTGAAAAATCTGTTGGTTTTAAAATTGTCAACTTCTTGCGATGACAATCTCCTTTTATGACTCCTCTGTTCAGTTCAGCCTACATGGATGCTTATAAGTACAATAAGTACACGAGACATGAAATGAAAGTACATGATCGATCGGTATAATTGATTGGCATGTGTTCTTGTTGTGTCAACATTATTATTAATTTGATTACGTAGGGGGATTTTTCAAAAGTTGGATAAGACGTCAGACGAAGGAACACAGGCATTTGCTGCAAAATGAAGAGAACGTCGATATAGGCTAAAATAGGCAATCTACAGTAAACATTGATTACCTTGCAGATGGGATGTTTTGGGTTCATTGTATGTTATCTCTATACTTGTCCTTTCTAGGTTGTTGTCGGGTTTTCCTTGTAAAGCCTAAACTATAAAAAGAATTAGATTACTCGGTTGTTCAAACAAAGTGTTCCATTATACTCATGATAATATGATCACCACTAATGTGACCAGGTGCGATTCCGGAAAATGTCTTTTTGTATCGACAGCTTTAAATTTGTAAATATATATGCCTTATTGTTGCTGATAAAAATCTGTTATGTATCGAATTTGCCTCGATTGATATCCTTAGATATTAAACGCTAAAGTAAGTACATGTAATTGCATATCAACCCGAATGAGTGTTGCCGCCATTTGCCTATTTTATCAAAAATTGTTAACATTCCTTGTAAGGAACCCAGCCTTTAACATATACAATGGTTTCTTTCTGTTAAATGTGTTTGTTGTCCCCCGCCGCAACGCGGAGCGGGGACATAGAAATGCCGGGTGTCCGTCCGTCCTTCCGTCCGTCTTTCCGTCCATCCGTCCGTCCGTCACACTTTTTGTAAGCGCTCTCAAGGCTACAAATTTTGTTGGATTTTCATGAAATTTATTCCAAATGTTTATATTACAAATACCTTGGACAAGTTCGAAAATCAGCATTTTTCGATAATTTTTGTGGGAGTTATGGGACTTTGACCAAAAAATGACTGTTATTTGCTAAACAGACCTTGTAAGCGCTCTCATTCCTACAGATGTTGACGGATTTTCTTGAAATTTATACCAAATGTTTAAACCACTAATAACTTTGTCAAGTTTGATAATCAGCATTTTTTGATAATTTTTGTAGGATTTAGGGGACTTTGACCATAAAAACAACTCTGTTTTTTGCAAAACAGACCTTGTAAGCGCTCTCATCCCTACAGATGTTGACGGATTTTTATGAAATTTATACCAAATGTTTAAACCACTAATACCTTGGTCAAGTTCGACAATCAGTATTTTTTGATAATTTTTGTAGTAGTTAGGGGACTTTGACCATAAAAATGACCCTTGCAAGCGCTCTCATCCCTACAGATATTGACAGATTTTCATGATATTTATACCAAATGTTTATATCACTAATACCTTGGTCAAGTTCGACAATCAGCATTTTTTGATAATTTTTGTAGGAGTTAAGGGACTTTGACCATAAATACGACTCTGTTTTTTTTTTTGCAAAACAGACCTTGTAAGCGCTCTCATCCCTACAGATGTCAACGGATTTTCATGAAAGTAATTCCAAATGTTTATATCACTAATATCTTGGTCAAGTTTGACAATCAGCATTTTTTGATAATTTTTGTAGGAGCTAGGGGACTTTGACCATAAAAAATGACTCTGTTTTTTTTGCAAAACAGACCTTGTTAGCGCTCTCATCCCTACAGATACTGACAGATTTTCATGATATTTATACCAAATGTTTATATCACTAATACCTTGGTCAAGTTTAAAAATCAGATGTGTTCGATAATTTTTGCTTCACCGGCGGGGGACCCTGGAATTCCATTCTTGTTCAATTTGTATTCGTCCTGATAATGACTGAAATACTGTCGTAAGAACATTAAACAAACAGCAATCAATCAATTAATACATCCTTGTGGGTTTTTTATGTTGTGTGTTTACTGTTTTATATTTTTCACTTTATTTTAAAATATTTTGTTTTCTTTTTTCAGGTTAAGTAATTTATTACTCTATTTTGGATTAATTTGTCTCATACTTTTGGAGGAGTCTGTTGGAAGAAAAAGGGTAGGTAGTTTTATTTCGGGGTTTTATTTATCAATAACCGAGAGAAAACAAGCCGACTTTCAAGTATACAATTATACCATGTATAAAGAAACATAAAAAATATCTAAAACGACATGAATATGCCTATGATAGAGATTGTAAATCCTGGAAGTATTGAACTTCATGCATTTATAAAAGAAAACAAAACTCAATATGACAAAAACTGAGGATAGGAACTGTATTAACGATCAGATAAATTTTCACCGACAATGGAACCAGTTTCATTTTGCCTACTGCATAGGCTTACATTACCAAAATTGCTTATTTGTTTAAGAAAATGTTATTTTTGCAATATCATATATACAACGCAAATATACAGTTCATGAAGGTTGTCTAAAATCATTTTCATCTTTGTTATTTAGCAAAATATTCCATTAGTTCAGTGTATTATTTATTGATGGCATTAATTTCATACAAGGATTCTTGTGTCATTATACAAAGACGTTGTATGATGATAAATATTGTGTCAGACCTACTACTGCTACACATCGCTTATCAAATATAAAATATATTATCATAATAATAAGAAATCTGACATAAAATTCAAAACGAATTATTAAATCTAAATAACAAGTTGATAATGTTTTTAAAATTCACAACCATAAAATGAAATTATTTCCCACCAGTTTCAATGAGAATAGTTTTACCTAAATATACATTGGCGACGAAGTGATTTCATCATCAGGAAGGTTCTCTACATGTCGATACAGATTGCTGTTTATATGTTAATGATTAGCCCTTTAAGGATATATAATTTATCTCAACTAGTTATAGCCCCAGGCGAATCACATCCCCACAGCATTTTGTTGATAAACGCCCAATAAGGTTAAAGGGTGAGGAGTACCCGATCTTCCCACACAGCGACTTTGTGAGTGAGTGAGTTGGTGTTCTACGCCCTTCCAACGCTAAATAGGTTATTTACAGGCGATGAACATGAAAAAGATGATAAAATGAACATGAAATTATAATATGGGGATGAGATGGGAAACAAAGGGACAGTAAATTTTGAAGACCACAGAAAAAGGGGAGAGGTGGGTAGGGACAGAAAATTTGGCCTATGTGGCGAACTACTTGGTGGTCCACAAAGGGGTCTTTTACGTTCATGAAGCGTGGCACTCTCCACACACGTTAGCCCACAATGGTCAGCAGTCAGGGTTTCCGTATTATAAACCTGACAACCCCCGCGGACGATGGCCACCCAATTCAGCCACCTAGGCCAGGGTGACCCGACCTCAGAATCCCAAGACCCTTAGTCACCTCTTACGACAAGCTAGGCTCTGCTGTGGGCCTATTCGCTACCCGGGCCCCGCACGGGACCAGCGACTTTGATGTGTGCCCTGTACAGTTGAATGGGATAACTAGTCACTTGCATTCAGGGATAGCTAGATTATTATACGGAAACATGACAAACAATAATATTTCACCGTCTAGCGAAAATAATACGCTCTTTGCGCATTAGTTGAAGCAAACTGCTGTAGGTTTCAGTATAGATTGGACCCTTGGATATCCTGCAGTTCGCTATCTTGCCCGACCTTACTCATCCTTCACTTTCCATTGTTAGTCGTAACTTGCATATTGATATTGAGTCTCCGCCACATTTCGTCATCATTTCATGTTCATTTTATCACGCCTTGATGTTCACCTTCCTGGTAAAAATGTGGTAAAATTATGTTGAAATTAGTAGCGGGATTAAAAAAAAACAAACAAAGAAAGGATAGGATGTAATTGAAAAAAGACCAATTCTCTGACTGTCTCTTGAAATCGGTCGATCGATAAGGGGTCCAACTGATAAAAAGGTTAGTCAAAAGCAGAAGTTTCAAGTGCCCCTCTTTTTATCGAACTCTGCTGTTGGAACCATTAACGTTCTTTGCCGAGACATTCTAAATTCATATCGCTCACTACTGTCAACATTCGCTATTTTCTATATTCTGTATTATTACCTTACTAGCCTTACTTTCCGTTATTTGTCGATAGTGGGCGGACTGTGCATATATAGGTCTGTGAGCCAAACAGTGATGTTCATACTCGCGTAAAAAACATTATCCTAATTATGTGAAAGTGCTCACAACCTTTATACTTTAACGTTTAAAAATGTTCTAAGGCGACAAGGTACCTTAATAAATCAACGCATTAAAACTCGTTCACAAAATGCACGCGAATTTATACATTGTTCCGTGTGAGTCCTCGTGGTTAATATACTCACGTTAAAGAACACTGCTACTGGTTTTGATAATTGTGAAAAAAATAAAAATAAGAAAACTGATTAAAACGGTTCATTTGGTTATGCTACATATGCATATTTAAAGGAGTAATGTCTCATCGACAGTTTTGAATCAAAACTTTGGGCTGTCAAAAACCAAATGTGTTGAAAGAAAAGTACTCGAAAACAAAAATAAAAAGCCAAAATCAAGCACCGAGGATATAGACCATATGCAGTACATGAAAAGAAAAAGAAACCTGGTGTTTAAACAACGTCGAATTTTATCAATCGGAAATTTCACTGAGGAAAAATAAATATAGAAATATTGGTAAATTCGTGTCAGACAAGTCTGGCCTCTGGTACACCAGCTGCGGTCATCAACCCAGTGATTTAAAAATAAGAGTAGGACCATAGGATTTTGTGCAGCATGCTAAATGACATTGGGTGTATCGAAAGCTCCCTTTTCCAGTTAGTGTCAAAACTTGTTTCCATGTGTCCCCATTTCATTTCTCACTTCACTATCATATCATGTTCATTCCATCATCCAATATCTAACTAACCTAACCCACTCTTGTTAAAATACAATAAGAAAGCAAGAGTAATTGTAAAACTGGATTAAAATATTATTCATTTCATCGCCTTTAGTTCGATTACATATTTCATCTAAATACCAGCTGGAACCGTGATTGCATCTTTACCGACCAAGCGTGCAACAGAAAAAGCCAAGAGTTAAAATTATTAAGAAATGATTGAACAATTAATCTATTTCAACGTTGCGTGCCGATAACAAACAATTGTTTCCCAGTAATATCAATTATAATGGCCAGACTTTTGCCAACCTAGTCAGTTGTTGAAAACATCTAAAGATCACATGCTTTTTATTCCATGTAAGAAATACCATGATAACATCTGAGACAACATGGGTATTAAACTTGATAAATTGTATCAGCCTGTTATGTTTCCTACCCTTTAGTTATAAATACTGGATGTTTCTGAAAGCTATAAATTACAAGTACCTATAGATGCTTCTTATCTAACGTGCTATATACTTTTTGGTCTGCTGATGGTTTCATACACAAACTACTTTACGTTTAAGGGTGGTTTCTCCACCTTGTTTATATGTGTTATGGAGAAGTTTTGTGTTGCTTTAAACACACTACTTTGCTAAAAAACTATTATGGAAAGAAACATATTGTTTTACATACCAGTATAGTTCTATAAGAAGGACTCATTAAATATGAGTTTTTTTAACATGTTCTGACCCCAGTTGTCCTCTTCAAAAATCCAACGTCAATCAGTGTGTTTGTTTTATTATCATTGCCGTATGTTTGTGGGCTTTTTTCGATTTTATTGTCCTTCCCATCTCGAGTTTACATGCATGTTGAAATGTAGAAATATCACAGCAGGGCCACGTAACTTCGGCTTGTCGTAAAAATTAAGTTGGCGTTGCTGAAAGAAGCAGAGGTACCAATGGGGCATCCAAATTTCAAAAGTCCAAAAGGGCAGAGACTTAACAGGACAAAAAAAAAAACAGAACACACAAAAATTCAAAAAACAACTGAATAGCATTCAAAAACGCGAACTCAAAACGTAGCGAGAGTGAACTCAGGTCCTCCGGAAGGTTACAGTTCATGTTTGCTATAGCTTTATTGCAGGTAAATTGTAATAATTTTGTTTCTTTTGTGGTTTTTTGTGGGTTTTTTTTGTGTTGGTTTTATTTTTTAATTTTTGTCTGTTCTGCGTTTTGTTTCCATTGGACGTTGAATATAGGTTAACCTTGCCATTATCCACGTCATTAAGGGTTTACTCCATGAAACAGAACACTTTAGCACCTATCATAGCACTACATCATGTTTGGGGAAATACAACGTTACTTGCATGTTTAAAAACATATTCTCGACATATGACATAGGACTAAGGTCCTCCTACATTTTGGCCTTACCCATCTAAGTCTAAACTTGTTTATTTTGTTAGTCAAGTTCTCAATTTATCATCATTCATCACCTCTTTTATGTTCATTTTCATGGTATAGCCCGACTCGTGCTGCTCGGGAGTAAATCATTATCCATAAGGACTACATGTGTGTTCCAATGTATGTTTTTCATTTTCATATAGTGTCTATCGCTTCTGATGAGCCTTGAATAGACGGAACGCATGTCGTGTTCAAGATTCTTTGTTATTATTTTTTATGTCCGTGATGTGTGGCGCTGATGGTGGAGTTTTAATTACCCAAGGTTAGCCCGCTTCGACATCAACGTTTTTGAGTTGAGGAATACATCAAAGCTATTAATTTTTCTTTGTAAATTTCTGAAAAACCCTTAGACTCTTCCTCCCCCAGGTATAGGCTGATCTTAGTCATAATTTCGGTTCTAGTTCGGCACATTTTAGTTATATATTGTTGTATGCTTTTTATATTCATATAACGCTTGGCATTTTCAATCGTTTGAGTAGAGGGCCTCTGATGAGTCTAGAATAGACGTATAGCACAATTAATTGCCTGGAACTTTGTTGCTATAGTTTATTTCTCACACTTATTCATTATCATTTCATATTAATTTTAACACCCTTTTTATGTTCATATCCCTGACAAAACCGAAATTCACTCTGCATGCTTGGAAGTATGCAGTAACTAAAAGTAACTGTTTATTTATAATAGTCTATCCTGTACAATTTGTGTTGTGTCATTTGCTGAAAGTTTTTTTTTCAAATATTTGAGATTGAACAAATATTTCAAGTAATGTTTTGTGTAGAAAACCTTTTATATAACCATTAAAGTTTGACACAAGTCCTAGAAACTATTTAACGTTAACCGGCAATTACAGAATGTTTTCCTCCTAATTACTGTATTAATTGGATATTGTCCAAATACTGAACAACTTTTCCATGGTCCTAATCAGTTTTTGTCGTAATGTTTCTTTTCCAAGAGCTTCGTAAACCAAGCTCATACTTTAAACGACAGCTTCATATTGTTAATTTTTTGAAGAAGATTCAGCACATACAGGAAATTTTGAATCTTACTTTTTTCAAATATTTAATCCTTGGCATAGCTATCTGCTGTGCATACCAAAATTAATGAACTACACATATTATAGTTTAACATGACCAACAACTAGTTATGAAAGTTGTCGGGTCATGGTACGAAAAGTTTGATCGTATAAATGGGCAAAAGTTGACAAACCTATGAGTATACGAAACCATAAGTGCACAAAGGCCTTAAGGGTTTGTTAAATGATAGGGGGTTTGTCAGGCCATTTAAGCTTTGGCCATTTAAGCTCGGTATGAAGACATTCTCTATTTTTTCTATGTTCTCTCCTATTCTTCTTTTATTCTCGATTACTTTTTGTTCAACTTCGTTTCGGTCCTAGATGTGCTTTGGCTATATTGTCGACTCGCCAAAAGTCAAACATGGTTTTGATACTTTTGTATTGTATTATAAGTCTTGGGCCAATGCAAGACGGTAAGCAGTGACCTATGGTCATGTTGAAGACTGCTTGCTGTTTTCCGTTGTGATTTTTTTAATTGCTGTTTGTTTATGATTGTTGTGTCGCGTACACTTATTCCACATCTCAATATCGTATATAGGAAGGCATTGAAAAGCCCAGGCCCTCGTTCTTCTTAAGGTCTAAGTCATAACTCTTGAACGTTCTATCGGGAGCCAGTAGTTACATTGCTGCCGGACAGAAGAAGCTGTTACTGGTTGGACAATGTTTCATGATAGACAAGCCCAATCTCCAAGATTTGGAGAAGTCATAACGCATTGTGGGTTACTATGGGTGGACTTTCATCATTATTGTTCTGTTATGTTCTGTTGTTTTTTAACGTGTCAAAACATTGTAAGCATAACTTAAACCGAACGGATTAATAGAAAAGTTAGTTAAGCAGGGTATCAAGGAGATAGACATGTAAGGACAACACGAGGGATTCCATCATAAGTGGACTTTTACCGACAAGCTTAGCTCTTCTGTGGGCCTATTTGCCGCCTGCATGAGACCCTAACTTAAAGATTTTATTACAATAAAATGAAAAAAAAGTTGTCTTTTATCAAAAAGTTCATCATGATTCGGCAATTCTTATGTTGTCAACGTGTGCTATTTGTAGAAAACTCACCAGTAAAGCATCAATAGAAAGATGTTTTCTGACACAATATACCTGTATGGAAATGTTTATATTTAATTTGCATTATGCGAACAGTGCTACTCCTTGTGTGACTGCTCAGTTAATAACATTGTTAATTCAAAGTAACTTATCATTAAGTATGACTTATCAACAAATCATGTCTCAATTTTTCGTTCTAAATGAAAACAGTTTTTTTATTTCCAATTAAGAAACATTTCATTTCAATTATCAAAATTTAAACATGTAATTATAATTTTTCTGAAGGTGTCCATCTTATATGTTATTTTAAGATGGTCTATCAAACTACCATTCTCATGTCTATTGTTCATTGGAACTCAAATTATTAACTGAAATATCTTCTCTAGTGTTCATATTTATATTCAGATGTTTATTTTTCCAAAACCTTTTTTGTAACTTTCATCTGGCGCCGCATTTGACGCGTACATTAAAATCAAACAATAGTACAATATGAAATAAAAGTACCATTAATATAATTGTATATCTTTTGTATATCTTAGTAAAATAGAAATTATAACAAAGGTTTTTTTCCGTGTTATTGCTACGAATAAAAATAACATAATTCCCAAAGTGATGATATATTACCAATTCCCACGGCTTCATTGATAAGATATCGGACAACTTTTATAGTTAAGCCGACCTTGAACACGATCAATCATTTTAGAGTAGCCATGAAACAGCAAGCATCAAATCTAACAGTGACAACAGATCACCTACAGCGCTTTGTTCTTGAATTGCAGTTTCTGTTTTCTCCCCATACTTATTACACGATTGTACGATGTTTTATTGTGCTAATTTTGTAATCCAATAGTTTTTAAACGGATATTCGAAAACCTTTATTCCTTTTGTTTTGTGTTCCATTTGCTGTGGGTTTTATACATTTTTGCTGTTGCTTGGTTTATTTTGTTTTTTACAATTTTGTTGCTCTTTTTGGCTGTTCTTCTATATACTGTGAAATAAGTCACCTTATATTTGAGAATTTATTCTAAAGAAATCGTTTCGAAAATAAATATAACCATTCTTCATCTACAACCTTTTGCTTATTTGTTGCGCAGAATATTTATTGCAACATTTAAACATTCTTACAATTATAATTATGCCTGATCTTGGAGGTCTTCTCTACATAAATTGATTAACTATTATCCATAAACCTATGATCTACTACACAGTCTCCCTTCTATTTGTAAGTTATAAAATCAAAGAAATGCACAAAATGTAACATCAAAGACACCGATGCAATCAATGCCAATACACATCTGTGATTTATAAAGTGACAAACATTTGGGGACAATCGAGTAACGACAAACTCTCATAGAATGTTAATGACGGGGCTCTATATTCACAGACTTATTGATATACAGTAAACATGTTTTACAGATGTTAACGATACTTAAAACCAAACCTGAATTGTAAGCGATACTTTTGACATAATGCATTTAAATAAAAATATAATGTTGTACTCTAAACTATTAAAAAGAGTTTTGGACTTCCGATAGCTTGATGTTGTAAAACATATTTTCTATGAACTTTTCTATCCCTTCTGGAAATTGCAATTAGCAAATATTGGTTCACAGTGCTCACCGCTAAGCATGTCGGTAAAAATCCATTACATATATGTAACGCCAAGTACCCCGATGATTATTCGGGTCTCTTTGTCCATTAACAGGGTGTATCCCCCAGGGTTATTGAAGGGGATAACCCTGTCATCTTGCAGGCCATTATGCGGAAAACCTGACCACATACTTAAGTGATGCACCTTTTTCCTGTTGAAGAAAAACGCGTTTCTCTCGACTATCACAATTTTTACTTATTATCCTATAAACATGTAGCTGAAGGGCTCTTTTTGGGAGTAAAGTAATCTCTATACTTTTAGATAGGAACATATTTGGAGCAGGGGAAGTTTAGTGAGTTATACAATTACATTATTTATTTTATTTCAGGCAGGACGTCAGCGGCGGCATAATCATTTAGATTGGAGTGCTTGGACTGAATGGTCGTCTTGTACTGCACAGTGTGGCACGGGGGCAGCTTACAGGGAGAGGAAATGTATTGATAGACGACTGAGGTAAGGTGTGATCCTCTTCCGAAATGAGGAAATGTATTGATAGACGTTTGAGGTAAGGTATGGCCCTCTTCTGAAGAGAGGAAATGTATTGATAGACGACTGAGGTAAGGTGTGATCCTCTTCCGAAAAGAGGAAATGTTTTAATAGACGTTTGAGGTAAGGAGTGACCCTCTTCTGAAGAGGAAATGTAATGATAGACGTTTGGGGTAAGGTGTAACCCTCTTCTGAAGAGGAAATGTAATGATAGACGTTTGGGGTAAGGTGTAACCCTCTTCTGAAGAGGAAATGTAATGATAGACGTTTGGGGTAAGGGGTGATTCTTTTCTGAAGAGGAAATGTATTGATAGACGAATGACCCTTCTTTCGAGAGAGGAAATGTATTGATAGACGATCGAGGTTAGGTGTGACCCTCTTCTGAAGAAAGGAAATATATAAATGTTCGTTTTGGCAACGGAGTAGTCGTTTTCTGAAGACTGTATAGAATCTCAGCACTGCTGTATTTACTATAGTTACACCACTGATAACATTTGGTTGCTGTTTTGCCTTCTTACGGTTACTTTTCTATCATGTTTTGTTAACTTTGTGAGTCTGGCACAAAAGCTTTTAATGATTTAACCGAAAATGAGTTTTTAAGCACGACAATTAAATAGTACTCAAGTTCGAAAGAAACTTTATAGTATAGTTACAGTAAGCAGGTAGGTGACCTTATATGTGGATTGGACGAAATAAAAAAAATACTTTTATCTTTGATTCTAATTTATTTTGTTGGAATGATACTGTTTCTTTTTTGACCATATTCCTGTCTTGTTGAAACGAAAACGCTGAAGTAAATATCATCTACACAAAAGTATGAATTGTGCCTTTACTTTTAAGGAATTCAAATATGTAAGTTTACCAAAGAGGTTTAGGGGCATGAGGGTGCATGTAATAGTAAACGAAACAGCATGGAACAAAGAAGTATCAAGGGTACTTGGTTTTTTTTCTATTTTAAAAGGAAGGATAAGAAATAGCATTTCGATTTAAATTTGTATAAAATATGCAACCTACATGGTACATTTATATATATTTGTCTTTCGAAGGCCTACGTATGGCATTATTGTATATAGAGCCATTTGTGGTTGGTGTATCAAAAAGTTGTTTTTCTTTTCAAACTATACAACATATGAAAAAGACAATTGTTGTTTCGTGTAAGAGCCTACATGTTAATTTCTATTTATTTCTCTTTCAAAAATATGGTCTATTGGTAGACAGTTTTCCTTTGAAAGGTTGGTTCATGAAATAGCAAGTCTGCATGGTATTTTATATACTTCTTTTCATATGGGTGGTTCGTGAAATATCAAGCCTACACATGGCACTCTACTGCTATCTACCTGTATAACTTGTGAATAAATGCTTCATGAAATATCAAGCCTACACATGGCACTATTATATATTGAACTGTTTGTGGTTAATAATGCATCAAAGGTCTATTGCTATCTACCTGTATAACTTGTGAATAAATGCTTCATGAAATAGATAAACTAATTTTCAATTTGTGGTTGTTGCTTTTAAGACGGCTATTGCCATCTACCTGTATAACTTTTTCTGTTGATTTTTGATTATTTTTTGTATTTTGATACTTTCAAAGAGGGTGGTTTATAAAATACATGTAGCTATTATGGCACTATTATATAACTATTTGAGGTTGATGCAGCAATGGGCTACCATCGTTATCTACCTGTACAACTTCTGAAGAAGTCTGTTGATACTTTATTGAAGTGGAACATTATTAAGAAATTAGTTAAAACGTACCAGACCGAACTAACTCATTAAATACCTAACCATTATTGA
The DNA here is from genome assembly GCA_963971305.1 of Arcuatula senhousia. Classification (NCBI taxonomy): domain Eukaryota; kingdom Metazoa; phylum Mollusca; class Bivalvia; order Mytilida; family Mytilidae; genus Arcuatula; species Arcuatula senhousia. Next base: position 69,412,138 of record OZ020305.1, on the reverse strand, counting down.
CAACTGAAGCTATGCCTCATTACTAATTCGATCACTTAGCGCCGAAAATAGAATCCTGTTATTACATAACACAAGAGAAAATGTGATTTTTCGTCAATTATAGATAAGAGGCATGTTGTGTTATTTTAAAGTATTTGCACCTGTATCTGGGCAGTAATTAAAACATAATGATATCAGATCGTTAGGTTTAGAAGTCTCCCATTACGTCTTGCTTACATAATGGAGTAATAATTCATGAGACCAGGAGCAGACTTCCGTTATTGTTTCTACAGACTTTAAGTTGATGTCTTTAACATAAAAGCATTGAATTGAAACATTCCGCAGAAAATTACATGTCAGTAATATCCTAAACAGCTCATCAGGAATGATATGATCAATCTGATCACAATACTGTATTATCTTGATTAAACAGCTGAGAGTTGGGTATAGTAATACGAAATGGTGACATTGGAAAACACGTTAGATGCTATATTTCTTCAGCAGTAGAGCAAACTACATACTCTTCATCATGCATGTTAGGTTGCTTCAATGGTTTTTAGAAATATTTGCTTGTTATGATACATTTCTTATACCACAGCCTAGTCATTTCTTTTCTCTACTCTAAAAATCACAAGACTATCTTCTGTACCAGTACTACAAACTGAAACTGTGCAATGTTCTTGTAGTGTTCATGACGATAGCAGCTAGTGAAATAATTTGTCATAAGACTTATTTTGTCATCCATGATAATAGAAAGAATAGCTTAACAGTAGAGCAAATGTTCAAAATTTCAACATTTTTGTTCAGTTTGGTGTCCTCTCTCTCTTTTATTTTTAAGCAGACAATCTGATTTTGCTTCAAAATGGGAACTGATTGTGCACCATAACTTGCTGATTTGTTTCTTTATTCATACTATTTCTTATCAAAATCATTAGTCTTCGCATATGTCATAAAGCTTTGCAAAAGGTCTTTTAACGTTTCTCAATTTTAATCGTACGCGAATCCTCAGAAGATTTTCAATGTAATTTAAAAAATGACAAATACGCCTTAGAATAATCATAAATGTAACATTCAGTATTTACATTGACGATACTCTTTCATCTATGTTTTTTTCGTTGTGTTTTAGTTTAGTTTAAACTTATTTGCTTGATGCTTATGTGATTCCCTCTTTTGTTTGCAGCTTGCAAGTGTAGCGGTTTCCTACTCTTATTAAAATCTATTAGGTGGTCTTTAACGTGTATGGGGTGTATAGCACCCCTTTTCGTCACTTCAGAAGAACTATCATCGTTCCTAGAAGTTCTAGCAAATTGTGTCAAGAGAAAGTCCGAAAATTGAACCCTGAAATTTTCACCCCTGATGACAATCGAGCCACGAACACTAGTATAAGTAGCCGGGAGTGTAAACCACTACGTACACCACAGGCTCTCTCTCGTTGTGGTTTGTTGTTTGTTTGAAATGTGGTTTCTCTTTATTTGTCTAGTTTTCTCATCAAGGCCAAGATTTTGGAATTTTGCCCCTTTTTATTTCTTGCCATACCAAATCAGAGACGGAATAAAAAGGCTATCTTCGTGTTGTAATTATGCAAACTGCCCATAAAATTTGTAATTTTTATTATAATTTCTTTCAGAGACTACTCCAACAAATGTCATGGGAAGAGAGATCAGTTTAAAATATGCAATACACAGGTAATTAACCGTTATATTGGCAATCAAAATGATTAATGTGGGTAGGGGAGGCAATATTTACACTTTCAAATGAAAGTTTGTCTGAGGGAAATGGAAAGAAGTTGGAAAATTGTAATTATAGAGTACTGCATGTTGATTTTTGGTCTTTGATATTACGTAACGAATTTGAATAAGAAGTGCCGTTACACCAAACAAAGACGGTTTATAGACTCCAGACGATTCACATTAAAGTTTAAGTTTATGATCATTTTTAAACATGATTTATTGAAGATTGAAAATTTTAGTAATATTCCCAAATAATTCTTCTGCTTTTTAAATAAAAATTGAAATGCAATGATTGAGCATTTTGTTTAAAATTCGTTTTGATTTTTTGGTACCAATTTAATCGGTTATTTAAAAAAGAGAATTTTCGTAATTTCTACATAATAGTTCCTTAAGAATGTTCGAGTGAGTGAGTTGGTGTTTTGTGCCCTTGCAACGCTATATAGGTTATTTATAGGCGATGAACATGAAAAGGATGATCAAATGAACATGAAATGATGATAAGAAATGAAATATGGGGGAGAGATGGGAAACAAAGGAACAGTAAATTTTGAAAACCAAAGGAAAGGGGGAGAGGTGGGTAAAGACATGTGGTGCACTACTTGGCGGTCCATAAAGGGGTCTTTCAAGTGCATGAAGTGTGGCACTCTCAAAACACGTTGGCCCACTATGTTCAGGTTCTCCGTATTATAGACTTGATAACCCCCGCGGACGAGGGTCACGATATTCAGCCACCTAGGGTACACATTTAGTCGCTCTGTGGGCAAAGCACTGACCCGACGTCAGAATCCCAAGACCCTTAGTCGCCTTTTACGACAAGCTAGGCTCTGCTGCGGGCCTATTTGCTACCATGGCCCCGCACGGGATTAGTAATGTTCGATATAAAAATCAGAATGCAATGATTGAGAGTTTTGTTTAAATTCGTTTTTATTTTTTTGGGGGGGTTCTAATTTTATTGTGTGGGTTTTTTTTACTTTTAAGGGTGGTTTTTTTTTAAAGAATGTTTCGTGTTTTTTTCATAACAATTCCTTTATTTAATGACACCCACTCTGTCAACAACGCTTCGTTTTGGTAGATTGGTTCCTTCAATTTATCCACCGAATCCACGTACTTCACGTAATTATTGGATTTACATCTCAAATTTGACCCGGATGGTCATCTCAGTACAAAAAGTTACCATAAAAGAGACGATTTTGATTTTAAAATTATTAACTTTCCTAACCTTGAAAGCAACATACCTACCTCACCTGCTCATGGTTTTTATATTTCACAACTTATTCGATATGCCATGTGGCTTTTACACATTTTTCAGATTTTTTTATCTGACACCGCTATATCCGTGACCGACTATTGACCAAGGTTATAAGAAAATACGTCTCATACGATCCCTTAAAAAAATCTGCCCTCGTTATCAGCCACTGGTTGAAAAACTTAAAATTATGTTAGACGAAATGTTTTTTTAAAATAGTGTCCGGCTGGTTGTTGTACTGAGATGATCACCTCAACATCCCTATTATGTCTTCACAACCGTGTAACTGCAGACCCAAAGATCGCAATTGAAGGCACCCCGCACCACTATTTCTTTTGAAATCTCTGTACCAAGTCAGGACCATTGGGATCTTCAATTATTTGTGGTATGTTTTCTTGTTTTGTCTTTTCTAATTGACGTTTGATATTGATACTCAAAGTTCGGTATTTTTATTAATATTATCTTAATTAACTCATTTAATCTATAATTCGTAAATCACGAAAATGAACTATTGAACAATAATCAATATACATCTCATTCGGAACTTTTTTTCATCCTACAGGATTGTCGTCCAGGCCAAGAGACCCTGAGGGAACAGCTATGTTCTAAACACAACAACGATATTGTCGGTGGCCGACGTTACCGATGGGAGCCTTATCTTCTACGTAGGTAAACTCTCTCCTTACAATTCTATCCTTTAGTTACCGATGGGAGCCTTATCTTCTACGTAGGTAAACTCTCTCCTTACAATTCTATCATTAAGTTACCGATGGGAGCCTTATCTTCTACGTAGGTAAACTCTCTCATTACAATTCTATCCTTTAGTTATCGATGGGAGCCTTATCTTCTACGTAGGTAAACTCTCTCATTACAATTCTATCCTTAAGTTACCGATGGGAGCCTTATCTTCTACGTAGGTAAACTCTCTCATTACAATTCTATCCTTAAGTTACCGATGGGAGCCTTATCTTCTACGTAGGTAACTCTCTCATTACAATTCTATCCTTAAGTTACCGATGAGAGCCTTATCTTCTACGTAGGTAAACTCTCTCATTACAATTCTATCCTTTAGTTACCGATGGGAGCCTTATCTTCTACGTAGGTAAACTCTCTCCTTACAATTCTATCCTTAAGTTACCGATGGGAGCCTTATCTTCTACGTAGGTAAACTCTCTCATTACAATTCTATCCTTAAGTTACCGATGGGAGCCTTATCTTCTACGTAGGTAAACTCTCTCATTACAATTCTATCCTTAAGTTACCGATGGGAACCTTATCTTCTACGTAGGTAAACTCTCTCATTACAATTCTATCCTTAAGTTACCGATGGGAGCCTTATATTCTACGTAGGTAAACTCTCTCATTACAATTCTATCCTTAAGTTACCGATGGGAGCCTTATCTTCTACGTAGGTAAACTCTCTCATTACAATTCTATCCTTAAGTTACCGCGATGGGAGCCTTATCTTCTACGTAGGTAAACTCTCTCATTACAATTCTATCCTTAAGTTACCGATGGGAGCCTTATCTTCTACGTAGGTAAACTCTCTCATTACAATTTTATCCTTAAGTTACCGATGGGAGCCTTATCTTCTACGTAGGTAAACTCTCTCATTACAATTCTATCCTTTAGTTACCGATGGGAGCCTTATCTTCTACGTAGGTAAACTCTCTCCTTACAATTCTATCCTTAAGTTACCGATGGGAGCCTTATCTTCTACGTAGGTAAACTCTATCATTACAATTCTATCCTTAAGTTACCGATGGGAGCCTTATCTTCTACGTAGGTAAACTCTCTCATTACAATTCTATCCTTAAGTTACCGATGGGAACCTTATCTTCTACGTAGGTAAACTCTCTCATTACAATTCTATCCTTAAGTTACCGATGGGAGCCTTATCTTCTACGTAGGTAAACTCTCTCATTACAATTCTATCCTTAAGTTACCGATGGGAGCCTTATCTTCTACGTAGGTAAACTCTCTCATTACAATTCTATCCTTAAGTTACCGCGATGGGAGCCTTATCTTCTACGTAGGTAAACTCTCTCATTACAATTCTATACTTAAGTTACCGATGGGAGCCTTATCTTCTTCGTAGGTAAACTCTCTCATTACAATTCTATCCTTAAGTTACCGATGGGAGCCTTATCTTCTACGTAGGTAAACTCGCTCATTACAACTCTATCCTAAAGTTACCGATGGGAGCCTGATCTTCTACGTAGGTAAACTCTCTCATTACAATTCTATCCTTAAGTTACCGATGTGAGCCTTATCTTCTACGTAGGTAAACTCTCTCCTTACAATTCTATCCTTAAGTTACCGATGGGAGACTTATCTTCTACGTAGGTAAACTCTCTCCTTACAATTCTATCCTTAAGTTACCGATGGGAGCCTTATCTTCTACGTAGGTAAACTCTCTCATTACAATTCTATCCTTAAGTTACCGATGGGAGCCTTATCTTCTACGTAGGTAAACTCTCTCATTACAATTCTATCCTTAAGTTACCGATGGGAGCCTTATCTTCTACGTAGGTAAACTCTCTCATTACAATTCTATCCTTAAGTTACCGATGAGAGCCTTATCTTCTACGTAGGTAAACTCTCTCATTACAATTCTATCCTTAAGTTACCGATGAGAGCCTTATCTTCTACGTAGGTAAACTCTCTCATTACAATTCTATCCTTAAGTTACCGATGAGAGCCTTATCTTCTACGTAGGTAAACTCTCTCATTACAATTCTATCCTTAAGTTACCGATGGGAGCCTTATCTTCTACGTAGGTAAACTCTCTCATTACAATTCTATCCTTAAGTTACCAATGGGAGCCTTATCTTCTACGTAGGTAAACTCTCTCATTACAATTCTATCCTAAAGTTACCGATGGGAGCCTTATCTTCTACGTAGGTAAACTCTCTCATTACAATTCTATCCTTAAGTTACCGATGGGAGCCTTATCTTCTACGTAGGTAAACTCTCTCATTACAATTCTATCCTTAAGTTACCGATGGGAGCCTTATCTTCTACGTAGGTAAACTCGCTCATTACAATTCTATCCTAAAGATACCGATGGGAACCTTATCTTCTACGTAGGTAAACTCTCTCATTACAATTCTATCCTTAAGTTACCGATGGGAGCCTTATCTTCTACGTAGGTAAACTCTCTCATTACAATTCTATCCTTAAGTTACCGATGGGAGTCTTATCTTCTACGTAGGTAAACTCTCTCATTACAATTCTATCCTTAAGTTACCGATGGGAGCCTTATCTTCTACGTAGGTAAACTCTCTCATTACAATTCTATCCTTAAGTTACCGATGGGAGCCTTATCTTCTACGTAGGTAAACTCTCTCATTACAATTCTTTAAGTTACCGATGGGAGCCTTATCTTCTACGTAGGTAAACTCTCTCATTACAATTCTATCCTTAAGTTACCGATGGGAACCTTATCTTCTACGTAGGTAAACTCTCTCATTACAATTCTATCCTTAAGTTACCGATGGGAGCCTTATCTTCTACGTAGGTAAACTCTCTCATTACAATTCTATCCTTAAACTTTAAAAATATGTACAGTCTGTGTAACAAGCTAAAAAAACGTCTTTTTTTGATGTACCGAACAATTTTCCCAAGCCCTGGTGCGTATTTATTCATTGGGGACACTAAACGCCACATAATTTTAGGCTTCAAAAATCGTGCCGATGAATATAGCAACTCATATGTATTTCATGAATCGCTCCCTTTCATTGTAGCACCATAAATTGGGATATTTTGAATGTAGTTTAATTTTCATATATTTTTGCATATCTACACTTTCGTTTGACATTCACTTAGCCATTAGGCTGTTTAGTAAAGATGTTTGATATTAAATTATTTTAACAGCTTTTGTGGACTGTTTGGTCACTTTTTCCTATTAATGAACCATGTTTGCTTACAGATTCCGCACGATGTGAATTAACATGTAAAGCTTCTGGACGTGGATTTTACAATAGTTTTCCAGATCTCATTGTCAATGGTACTACATGTAGAAAGGATGGGTCGTCTGTCTGTGTCGAGGGAGTTTGTAAGGTATGCAATTTCGACATATCTTGACATTACATTTTGTTTAATATGCATAAATGCAGCATATATAATCCAACTAGTCGTTTCATTGGTATAGTAAGTAGCTCCCGCTTTGGTACTGTGTATCTTATTTTGATTTTCGATAATTTGTTTGCGATATTGGCACCTATGAAAATGTGCTGGCCTTGCATTAAGCTTTGACCTCGCTTTGACCCTTTGCCAAAGAGAATATGTTAGCAGGTTTGGATCAAATTTTTTTGCTGTGCTTACATTCTTGGTTGTAACCTTACTGGTTCTCTTTTTGTTCTATTGTGCGTTTTTAGTTTTATTCAAAGATTTTTATACAAAAAAGAATCAGTCTTTCTCGAAGCAATATGGGACAAATGAATAATTGAATTACAGTTTAGTCATCGTTTCTTCCTCCAAATAAATAGTTATTACCTTTTGGTTTTTTTTCTTCTACCCCACATGGACGATATCCGCCATTCTGAATTTGTCTTCTCTTTTCGAACTTTTAAGGTACGAGTGTCTACCCTTCGACCGTATGTCAATGTTTCTGATTCAAATACAGCTGAGAGTTTGCTCCTTGATATATGCATAATGCAATAGAACCAAATATATTGATACTAACTTCGGTACTTTTCAGAAATTTGGTTGTGATGGTATTGTGGGATCAAAGGCAGAGAAGGATGGGTGTGGTGTGTGTGATGGGGACGGTACCTCGTGTCGGATGGTGAAGGATGTGTTTGAGGAAGATCCTCCGGTATATGGATATAACCTAGTCACACTGATTCCGTCTGGAGCGACATCTATTAACGTCACTCAACTTAGAGAGAGCAGAAACTATTTAGGTACTCTTTTTGTACTACATAGAATTATGTTCTCATTTTTGTGTGTTTCAAATGTAATTTGTATACATCCATGCAATTGGTTTAATCGGCATTTTGTTTTGTTTTTTTTATATTATCATCGCATTTTTATGATGTTTTGCACGTCGTGGCTGGAGTGCCTCTGATGAGTCTCAGAAAGACGAAGTGCTCGCGTCAGGTGTAGCAAAATTTTGCTGAAACTAAGTTGAAAAGATTCAATGATAACTATATGAAAACTATACTTAATGGGAAACATATTCAAAGTTTCGGACAAGATCCGTCCAGACTTTGGATAGGAAGGAGCAAAACATACTGCTGTGTCCATCTTTCATTTGCACTTCCGGTGATTTTAAATTTTTGCTGTACTACATTTGACGGTAAAAGAAGAACCAAAACAAATGTTTAGCGATATATTAAATGGTGAAGCAAAACAAACCATGTTCAAAAAGAGATATTAGTAACTGGCAAAGGATAACTTAACGCCTAAAAAGCCTGTCATACTTGAAATATTTCATTTACTTTCATTTCATTAAAGTAACATCTATATCTGCAATAATATGTAACATTTTTCAGCATTAAGGTATAAAACTGGAAAGTATATAATAAATGGTCGGAGGCGGTTATTGTCCTCAGGTCAATACAAGGCGGCGGGTACGACATTTACCTACAAAAACCGAGCATCAAAACATTGTCCGGGTGAATGTATATACGCCGACGGACCAACCAACGAAGACCTTGAAATCATGGTAATTTCTAAAGTGATAATTTATGCTCCTTTAAAAGGCCATCATAAATTTAATAGTTTTGTTTAATGTGTGTAAAACGTAGTTTATTGTTGGTGTCTAGTTAAAGGATGTTATCAACTAAAAAGCCGATACTTTGATTGTATTTTGTAAAAGGGGGGGATGAATATAAAATATTATTGGCAATAAAATGCTAATAAAATATAATATTTTATATAAAGATGTTTATAAAATATGCTTTGTACAAAAAAATGTAAGATAAGTTATTGTAGATAGTGATGACTTAGCATTCTTTCAAAAATGAAAGTCTACCTACAACTTATAGTTTATTTAAAAAATGAAATAATTATTGTAAAATTAAGGTAACAACATAAATTACAAATAAGGGAACAAAGAAAATAATGTGATACATCAAACAAATGCTGTACAACACAATAACAATGAAAGTTCTTGTACAAGTCAACATATGTTATTTCACGTCTCAGTGTTGTAGTCATACATATTAAGACAAATTTTGTATTCCGCTTTCATAAGTATTGTGTTCACTTTTTATTCCAGTTACTGTATTTTGGTAGAAACACTGGTGTATTATATTCTTTCGGTTATCCTATAGACACTAATGGGATATTGAAGTATCAAGATCTGCCATACACTGATAACTCTTTAAGAATTAATGGGAATGAAAACGGAAACCGACGTACAGACAGTTATACGAACAATGGATATGACATACAAAGCAATAGACTTCAACAAAATGGACAAAGACATGACCGGAATCGGGGAGACAACAGAAACAGAGATAGATACTCTAATTATGATAGAAGTTATAACCCTGACTACTACAACGTTGTATTGGGAGAAAATGGAGATAAACAAAGAGAGAATGTGAATAAAGATAATAAACATAATGTCTATGTTAACACGGATAGGTATAGTGGCACTCGCCAAACTAATGGGTACTCATACAATAACAGGGATACAAACGGAAGAGATGATCGTAACCGGTATAGCAATGGAAACAGGGATACAAACGGAAGAGATGATCGTAACCGGTACAGCAATGGAAACAGACAAAATGATAGGCAAAGTAATAGTGACAGACAGCGCCCAGACCAAAGAAACCCGCCCAATAGAGCACTACCCCCTACCCACCGGCTTGATGCTAGTGTTGTGATAGGAGACAACGAAGTCCAACAAACTTTGGGTAGACCTGGCGAAGACAAGCGGGAGAAGAGCTATTATATTTCATCATTGCGTGGGAGCAATGGCATACCCTCTGTCAACTCAAACAAGATGCCAGCCTATACTCAAAGCTTCCCTTTCATGACCAAAATGAAAGATAAAATGCACAATTCTGGGATTTTGGGTAACGGTCAGAATGATCCCATGTATAAGGGAAACGGAGCCTTGGGTGACAATGGAAGGGCACCCATAGTGATATCAGAACCCATCAACCCGAACAATATGGCTGCTGTGTATAACTGGAAGGTGACGGGGTATACAAAGTGTAACAAAACATGTGGATCTGGTTAGTATTTTAGGATTCTGGTATGCTTCCTTTTTCTAATGGTAAAGTTCTAGATTACATAGACATATATCGAGATATTTAGAACATACCATTTCAACATTAGAACTTGTATCAAAGATATGTGAAATATGTCAGCTTGATCTGGTTACTAGTAGCTTAAATTTTAACATATGTCGGTATAATATATGTTTTTCAAATGACAAAAGACTTTATGGAATTGATTATTTGATGTAACTAGAAAAAAAATTGAGACGTGTCTTTCGATGGATATGTTACATGTAAATGTTTGAAAAAAAGGTTAACTTTCCTGTTCCGTATTTTTTTCATTTCTTAGTATACATGTTATTTTGTTCTTACAATACACACATTTTTCTTCAGTGTTAAAACGTCATTTTGTAGGAGTACAATATCCAATAGTAAAATGTACCTCAACGTCCAGAGAAATCCCAGACAAGTACTGTGAACGACTACCGAGGCCTGATGAAGCTGCACGGGATTGCAATACACATTCATGTCCTTCAAGGTAATCAGGGCTTTCCGTGCGATCGAATCCCAAAATGAAAATGGAGATATTTCATCTCAAACATATCTTGCTGAAAAATTGAACATAAAATGTCAGAAACCAGCAGAATCTCTAGGCTTTATACCTGGTACCATTCCTTAAGGCTATAACTTTAGTGGATAGACATGAGCTTATTGCTGTTTACATTAGTAGATATGTAGTTGTATAACCAAGTTCAAGTACCAAAATACTTAAGTATATTACAACATATTTAGCAACCCATGCGGGTTCCGGGTGATGCATAGGCCCATAGCAGCGCCAAGCTTGTCGGTAAAAGTCCTCTAATGCGAAAAACTGACCGCTTTCGGTAAGAGTAGGAACCCGATGATGTGATGGCTAAATTGCCCGTCCCTACCCATCACTCCATTTTCCAGTGGCAGTCAAAACCCTCCACCCCGAATGGCCTTGTGTCTCCCTTCCCTCCACTTCATTTCATGTTCATTGTATCACTCTTCCGGATATTGCCGAAATTGCACTGCTTGGGAGTAAAGCAATAACTAACTGAACTTACTAACTCACTAACATTCTAATGCAGTTTGGTCAAGGCTGAAAATAAGAATAAGTAAAATTGTGCATTTATATTGAAACATTAAATGCCAAAAAAAAATAACAACACTTTGGGTATTTCCGGTATTTTTCCTTGTTTTGTCTTTTCTCGAATCCTGTAAGTTTGATAATTTGTTATTACCTATTTTTACAATTCGTTAAGATTGAAAAGTTCATTTACCTGAAGAGGTCAAATAAGTAGATAGAACCTTGTGTTCTTTTATGCGATACAGTGGCCTTATGGGGACCTACAATATAAGGGCTGGCCGGTGACCAAATTCGTCTTGTAGATTTGAAATATTTTAAATCTAAATCTGTATACGGTGCCCAAATACTATTGAACCATCTGCTTAACTTAATATGGTTAAACCATCCTTATATGTTTATGATTAAATGCCATTCACCCATCAACCCAAACCATGCAATGTTCACACATACTTATTAACACATTTTTGCCAGGTCATAAAACTACTTTAATATCTCAATGTCAATTTATTTAATACTTAAAATGTATATCTCCTAAGTTATGGACATCTTCATAAAGTTAAAGCTATTTTGAAATAAAAAGAAATAACTATAAGTATTCACTTTATTGTCAAATGAATAGTTTAGAGGTTTAACTGCTTCTAGTTAAATTATACTTATTACCATAGACATGTACATATATTTTTTTAAAATACAGGAAGTTTTGCTTCGTCGACATTCGAGGTCATAATGTAAAGCATGAGTCTGGGAGGTAACCACCAGACTTGAGCTTATAAAAAACAATGAAATACCAATCTAGTGTCGTCCATAGGGCAATTTGTTACATCAACATTAACATTGCCCTTTTTCCTTTATTAATTATATTGAATATGAAAAATAACGACCTTTAATGAAGCACTGTACATGTTCCGTACCATATGCGTTCTGGACTATATGCTTATGGACATGTCCATATGGTCTAAATACTAAACAATACATTAAAAAGGCCCAGAATATAACTGTAAAAATCCTTCTTTTTTTAATTAATGGAAATATTGGCCTTATTTAAAAATTGACCATTAGATTGTCAAATGAAAGTAAGTATCAAACATAAATGATTGTGATTTTATTTTTTCATAGTTGGGAAGCATCAGCTTGGAGCCCATGTAGTGTTACATGTGATGAAGGGATACAGATCAGAAACATTTCCTGTCTAAAAGAGGTGTCCGATTCCCTGTTCCTGGAGACTGCATTAGAAGACTGTGCACACTTGCCATCCCCTAATACATCACGACCCTGTAAAGTACGGGATTGTTTCACCTGGGCTATAGGAGCATGGAGTGAGGTTTGTACTGCGGATCTTGATTGTCAAGAAGTTTATTTAAGGTCTTTTTTTTTTGTTGTAGCTTATATCAAAATTTGGTTTGCTCAATTTATGAGAAATATATATCGTTTCCTCAAATGATAAGACTAATAATTACAAGCGCCTTTGTTCTTTTTAACATCACGATGTTGTAACTACTGAACGATCTGACATGGAAACAAAGTTAAACGATAAAGGAAAGATTGATGGGAAGATCGGTTACAGTATCTTTCGTATTGACGTCCTCTTAATGCGATGCGGAAATGAAATACCGTATTCACATGTTCATCTTCCTTGTTATACCGCCCGTTCGAATAAATTCTTATACATTACTGGTCAATCGTTGGAAATTGTCGTAACAGTTTCTCGGCAACTACTCATCACATGGACTTGGGTTATAACTTCAGTATGAGGTCTTCTATTGCGAGTATAGAAATTAGGTCTGTCAGGTATCAACTTCCTTTTTACCGACTTCGCCAATTTCAGGATGCATTAGCTGGTCAATTGTTGAAAATGTTCGAAACTACTCATCACAAGGGCTTGGCTTAATATTTTGTAATTTACTCTATCGCAAGTCTGTCGGATATCAACTTCCTGTCAAATTTCAACATTACTGGTAAATTGTTGAAAATTTTTGTAATAGTTTTCTCGACAACTACTCATCCCATGTACTACATATTTGGTATATAGAACATATAGAACATATTTTATTTTCCAATCAATGGCCCAACAAGGGGCAGCATGAGTATACATATAACATTTAAAGAGAAAAGAACAATAATTAAAGAGTTACAATCACATATCAGAGTAGCAAGACAGATTTCATAATATTCATGATGATTCTATATAAATTTATAAGTATTTAAAAATAAATTCACCCACTGCATTTAACACTATAGGATCTTCAGAAGTAAGTAAAAAAATAAGTTTTTGTTCAGAGTTTAGATTTTCAAAATTTTTATTTTCTTTCTCAATAAATGAAAATAAAATTTCTCTTTCCTGCTGAAAATGGTTACATTCAATTAAAAAATGAGTTTCATCTTCAATTTCACCCGTATTGCATTTTTTGCAATAACGTTCTGTTCTAGGAATATTGTTATGTCTACCAACTTCAATCATTAATTTATGTGAAGATATTCTAAGTTTACAAATAGCTTTTCTTATTTCAAATTTCTTTGTTTCTTGTAAATAATTTTCAAAACCAAAATTGTTTTTAATTTTTAAAAAAGTTTGTAGTTTACCATCTTTTAATTTATTCTGTGATTTATACCATTCAGCTGAATATTTTATCTGAATTTTCTTTTTTAAAAAGTTCTTAAATGTATATGGTCCATAATTTTTACTTTCTAAATTTATATTTAAATAGTCTAATGCTTTTTTAACAAGAGAGTACCAAGACAATTTGTTGTTATCATGTATAGTTTTGCAGCAGGCATATGCATCTTTAAGTAATGGGAAAGAATCAAGATTCTCCAACCTGAACCAATATCTAATCAAACATTTTAAAATATCATAATGCAGTGGGTATCTACCAAGTTCTGATAAAACTGCAAAATTAACACTTCTTTTATGCACACCCAAAATGCTTTTTGAAAATTTAAGATGAAGCTTCTCACACTGTAGGGATTTAAAAAAATTATCAGGGTCAAAATCATTATTATTTAGTTTTTTAAATGAAACATTATAACTACCCCAAATTTCTGCATTATATAAAATAATAGGTTTTAAAGTATGATCAAAGATATGCATACTTGTCTTAACAGATGGATTCATACATATAAAATCTTTTTTTAACTTAAAAAAGGCTTTTAAAGCTTTTTGATATAGATCGTTTTTTGAGACATAGAAACTTCCTGATGCCGTGAAATGAGTACCTAAGTACTTGTAGGAAGAAACACAATCTAATACCTTTTGTTGGTATGTCAACTTTATATTGATTTTTCTGCCAGCCTTGTTAAAGATAATAACTTTGTTTTTTTTTAATATTTACTCTTAAACACCAATCTGAACAAAAATTTTCCAATTTATGCAGCCTTTGTTGCAGTCCTTCGGATGAGTATGAAATCAAAACAATATCATCAGCATACATCAAGCAGTCTACATGTTCAGACTGTAAAGACACAGTGTCTTGACATCCAGTTAGGAATGATGGAAGATCATTTAGAAATATTTTAAAAAGTGAGGGGCTCAGATTGTCTCCTTGCCTAACTCCTAAATTAATTTTAATGGGTTCAGTGTGAGAATTTCCAATCTTAATACATGCATTTGAGTTTTTATACATATCAACTATTATATTATAAAACAGAGTACCAATATTCATATCAAGCAATTTAAGTCTCATACCAGAATGAACTACACTATCAAATGATTTGTGAAAATCCACAAAACACATATACAATCTACCATTATTTGTACTACAATACTTATCGATGAGAGTTTTTAATATAAATACATGGTCAGCAGTTCGAGCATTTTTAGTGAATCCTATTTGAGATTTATGAATAAGGTCATGTTTATTTAAAAAATCATCTAATCTATTATTCAGAATATTATTAAACAATTTACCAACACAACTGGAAATGGGTATATGACTTTAGTATGAGATCCTTTATTAGAGGTCTGTCAGATTTCTACTTTCTGTTGACTGACTTAGTTAATTTGGGGAGTAGCGGGGGTACACTGAGTGAACAGTGGCTTACAGATTCCTTGTTGAATCTACTTATGAATAACACAACAACAAACGATCAAATGGACATTTTACAGTTTTGGAGTTTTAGGGCACACAAAAGTTGTAGAGGGACATAGTAAAAACAACAGGGTCCCTTTACATTGATAAAAGGCTGAAACGGACATTGCAAAGTGAAAATTGTCTTAAAACAAAAATAATATACCTCTTGAAAATGTTTCTAAATTACGTTTCAAGTTTTCTAAGTTTTTTGTATTTGCAGATAAGTTTCCCCTCACATGATGTCTGCTGTCAATTAAAGGATAATTCCTGGTGTTACAATTTCATAAAAAAACCTTCATACCTAAATATGATTTTAAAATAAAACATATCCATAAATCAGATTATTATAAAATTCGCCAGTGTTTTATCTTTCATTAAAAATGCCTCATCAATGGGATTGATGATTGGATTAAGGTTGTAGCTACTTTAAGACAATACAGCATTGCGATCTTCGGAAGTCTTATCTCGGGTTGATCTATTTGAAAAAAAAGATGTAGAATTTTACAATGTGAATCAATGTAAAAAAAGGTTCCATTAGTTTTTACTCTGTCTAATCTGAAACATTCTATTATAATCCCATCCTAAAAAAACAACAATCTTTTTTCACCGTGACGTGTTTGGGGTCTTTTAGTGCGGATCATAAGCAATCTCTAAAATTAGTATGAATAGACTTGAAATCTTTATATGGGCGTTCACGTGCTGATAAGTATAATGCCACATGTACTTCCGATGATAGTTAATCAAAAACAGGCCTTGGACACTAGGTGGTCAATGTGTATAAATTAAATAATTGATTTATTTGTTAAGATCCCATTTACCAATAAAAAATACTTCTACGACTCGATTGAAAAAGACATTGCTCTTGAAAGCAGAAACTATATATTTTTTTTTTTCATTTGGCATTAATTGGACTTTTTTTTCTTTATTTAACTCATTTCTTACATTTGTTAACTTTATTAACCATTGAGCTCCAGTTATCGACTGCATACAAAACAAACTACTAACATTTAATATGTTCAAATCCATCATGGTCTCTTTAGAAGGTGTTTCATTTTCCACACATTCCGATGGGTACAACATGTACCCCGCTCATCGCATACTTGTTTTAGACAATAAAAGAAGAAAAGGTGTACCAAAGGGGTAATCAGTATCATAAAACCGTAAAGACAAAGACAAAACCGGCAGACAAAAAATCACCACAACAAAACAAACCACTTAACAATATAAAACACACACACACATAACAACAAAACCGCATTCAGCAACGCGAACTCAAGTCGAAACGAGAGTGAACTCAGGTGCTCTGGAAGAGTAAGCAGTTCCTGCTTGCTATAGCACACCCGTCACGTTGCCAAAAATCGATTAAGTGTTGGTCAAATCCGGAAAGGATGACATTACAAAACTCTATGTCAAACCAACATCTGTGCTCATCTGAGAGATAGAAATCCCATATTTGTATACAAGCACATGATGTCGTTTGTAAAATTTCTTATGTGATGACAACAACCTAGGAGCAACGTACAATATACAATAGACAATAACGAAATAGACAAATTTCGGATCAGTTTTAACCATCGACCTTGTTCCATATTTAGAGATCGTGGAACTCTCGATTGTCCCTCTCTCTTATACATGACAATTATGTTGTCACACCTACAAACAAGTCTTTCAGCAATACAGTATTCATGGAATATGTGCCAAAAAGACACAAGTGTTTGTATGTACAGCACATTATTACAATTGTCTTGTTAAAGAAATAAACATTGATGGTAATACGCTAGTGCTTATGTGCTCGGATTCCATTTTCATAGCCAACCATAACTCTTACATGTCCTCGTTAAATATTCAATCGAAGAAGGAACATGGAGAATTACCGTATTATTTGTTCTGGGCACACTTCACAAAAACGTATATAGCTGGATCTTCTTCATGGGCAACAACAGAGCTGTCTGTTCAACTAAATAAGATCTTTTCTGTCGTCAAAAAAGGACAAAAAGAATACTGTGACACTATCAAGAACTAAAAAGATTAAATCATAGTAATTTTCTGGGAGTTATTCTTTGAAACCTTTCAATTTTTTTAAACCCTGTTAACACGACTTTGAATTTGACCCGGGTGGTTATCTCCGTACAAGAAAAATACAATAAAAGAGACGACTTTCAATATCCCAATCTGGAAAGTAACAAACCATACACTACGTTTATTTTTCACAACTTATTCGATATGCCAGAGCTCGATATACTATAGTAGGCAGGGAAAGCTTTCTCTTCTGGAGCACCTGAGTTCACTCACGGCTTGAGTTCGCGTTGTTGATTTCCGTTCGGTTGATTTTGTGTTTTGGTGTTGTTTTTTTTTGTGCTTTTTTTTTGTTCTTGTTTACCGGTTTCGTCGTTGCCCTTTCGGATTTTTGACACTTGAATGCCCCATTTGTGCCTCTTTGCTTCCTGAACAAAATTTAAATTTTTTATTATCCGACACTGATGTCTTTGTAACCGTATACTAGTATGTTATAATAAATAACGTCTCATTTCTCTTGTTTGGCTTTTGAGATTGCTCCATTTAAGTTTGGTAGTTTTGATAGTATCTATATACATGTATATGCTCATCCATTTATTCACAACCTCTTAAAGAACAAGAATATGAAAGAAGTAAGATATTTATTCTCGTTTTCAGTAAAATTGATAATGTCCTCTAGCTTAATAATGCTTTATGTGCTATATAAGAATTTCTGTCATTTATTCTTAAGATTTAGAAATCAAAGAAACAACCGATTCTACTTGCTCAAAAATATTCTGGATGTGCATCTCAAATTAGACTCTGGTGGCCATATCCGTTTAAAATAAAACTGATAAAAGAGAGGATCTATATACCGGTATATTTATATTATCAAATTTTTTAAAAGTAACGTACTTTCCTTATCGGCATATAGTAGTGTTTCACCAATACTAGTACATGAGTTAGTTATTGCCTTTCCTTGTTAGCAGCAATAATTCGGCTATATCAGAGATGAACAAGAAAGGGATGATAAAATGAACATGAGATGATGTTGAAGTAGAATCCAATCGGGCATAAGAGTTTTGACTGCACTGGAAAAAGGAAAAATGGGTAGAATCATGCAATTTAGCCTCCTGCATGGGGTTTCTATAAATCCTGGGCTTATCGAGAACGAATGTGATATTTTTCCAAGGACGGTGCGCCACTTTGGTTTGTGGTCAGGTTTTCTTCATTACAGCCTGACGACCCCAGTATTTATTTTAACTGGGCTGTCCTGTTCAACCACCTTGGGCACATATCCATATCGCTATGTGATATGTGGTATTCACTGAGATATATATGCTTTTTTTCTTGGACATTTAAATTTAATCATCCCAGTTCGGTAATTTTGTTATCTATTAGAGGTGATCTATAAATGTAACAACAAAGCTACAAAACTGGGATGATCAACCTCAAGAAGGCAAAAACAAGAGAAATTGGAGATCACAATAATCCTGGCTGGTACAGACATTTTTAGAAGACATGACGGGTTAAACCAGGTTGTATGGCGCCAAACTTTCCTCTTCCATGGCAATCTTAGGGTGCGGTAACAAAAAAAAACCACAGTTGTGGGACAAAAAGGGGATAGTGAGGTGAGCATCTCAGTACAACAAACAGCCAAAAACTAATTGAAACAGTCATGGATCATTTCATATTGACGTAATTTTGATTTTCTGTTATCAGTGGCTGATATCGAAAGAAAAACTTTTAGAGACCATATAAGATGTTTCTTATTGACTTGACCTAAATACCGATTACAACGGTGTTGGTTAAAAAAATCAACTTTTTTACAAGCATTGAATAAGTTGTTCTATATACACCCCATATGCGAGTGTACTCTCCAAGTAAGGAAAATCAATAATTAATATCGTCCCTTTGTCGTATATTTTTTGGACTGATATGACTATCCGAGTCAAATTCGGGATGCAAATCCAAGAAAGGCGTGAATCAAGTCAATTTGGTGGTTTCTTTAATCTCTAACTGAATTGAATGAATCAATCTAGCAAAAGAGGTGTTGCTGTTACGGATCTTTTTTCGTCTTCTTGGTTTGAATTCCTGAAGAAATTCAGTTTCGTACGAATATAAAAACAAGTCAACAAGGAGAGTGGCACAGTTTGTGCTATTGGAATTCCAACTTGTTGAAAAATATCTCCTGCAAATGTGACAAATAAGTTATCAGCATTTATACTGCTTGCGGTTTCGGAGTCAGTTTAAGTTCGTATGTAACTTGTGCAGTCTCTTGTTGGTGTATTACTCCTTGTGGTTCCGATGTTAGAATCGGGCGGCCTATTATCTCTACCTTTTCTTTTAGGTGTTCTACTCATTGTGTTCATGAAGTTAATGGTTAACTGTATCTCCCCTTTTTAATTAAGTGTTCTACTACTTGTGGTTTCGGGGTTCGAATTTGGACTATTTACTGTACGTCTCCTTTCTTTTTACTGTTCTACTAGCACCGTGTGATCCTAGCGTTAGAGATCAGACTATTAACTGCACTTTTCTTTCTTTTTAGTGTTCTATCCCTTTTGGTCCTGGAGTTAGAGTTCGGACTATAAATTGCACCTCTTCTTTCTTTTCAGTTCTATTCGTGGTCCTATTGTAAGAGTTTTGACCATTAATTGTATCTCTCTTTACCTTTCAGTGTTCTACTCCTTGTGGTCCAGGAGTCAGAGTTCGGACTATCAACTGTACATCCCCTGGTGGTCGGTATGTCAGTGATTACTACTGTAACAGCACTACCATGCCAGTAGATGAGGAGGAGTGTTATAGATCGTGTAAAGATGTCTACAGCTCTGTCTGGTATCACACACAATGGGAAGAACAGGTACGTTACCAATCACCATGCGCACAGCATTCTGGCAGAGTAGCGATTTTTTTTCATTTTTCGCAAATGAAACCAAATGTTTGTTTCGGTCGTGATTACTGGATTATGTTATTGTCGTTCGGTAATTTTGTTATTGCATGCGATCAAGAGAAACGCTATAATACTGTTTTAATTGTCCTTTTCATGTTGTATTGCAAGTGACTTCGTGTAAGACTGGTTTTAAAATATTAATTGTCTAAACTGTGTTGAAATTCTGTTTACATTTATTCCACTCTGCAATCAAAGTGAATTCAAGTTAACGCATGTGTCTAATTACCAGAAAACATATTTGTAGTTGAAAAGGATATCATATGATGAAGGGCAAAAAAAAAAAAAGAGTTTCAACATGTCTTGTAATGAAATCAAAAAAAGACATTTTAAGAAAAAAAAATACATCAAAGTTTCAGATGATTAATTCAAAAGAATATTTTTAATAGTCAAAGAGAGGCCTTGATATAAGTACAAGTACTTTCCATAACTTATTGGTCAATTAAGAGCGTATAGTTAATAAATTTTGAAATTTTATGCTGCTTACAGAAATCGCGGCCTGAATCATCGGAAATGAAAAGTTTCTTTTAGAGCAAGATCATTCAAAAGACGGGTGTGCAAACATGAACTTCTTAACCTTCTGTAGCACATTAGATACTCTCGTTTCAACTTCAGTTCTGTTCTGTTGCTGATTTCGGCTTTATTATGATGCGAGTTATTTGCATGTTGTATGATTTTGTGTCTTGACCATTACTGGGGCTTGTTTAGGGGGGTACCAATATCCCATATCCCCGTAATTTTTTCATCAAATATCCCATATCCCAAAAAGTGTTTTTCCAGTATCCCATATCCCTGTAAATAAAATGGACTTAAATATCCCATACCCCAGTAAGTTTTGCCTCAAATATCCCGTATCCCATGAAAAATTGTGTGAATAACCCATATCCCAATATACCCTAAACAAGCCTCATTACTGAAATAACTATATTGATAACATTACATTCTTACTCGTCAGTGTCCAGTAACCTGTGGTGAAGGTAAACAGAAACGACGAGTTGTGTGTCTCAGTGAAAACCCCTACGGTCCTGATTGTGAAGAGAGTACCAAGCCCAAAGAAGATAAGGGCTGTCGGGCAGCTAAGCGTTGCCATGGATACTGGTTCAGTGGTCCTTGGCAACAGGTAAGTACATGATTTTTTTTCGTGGTTTCTGTAAAAAAATTATACAAATTGAAAAATCTTTCCAATAAATATACATCTAGTTATATCAGGTGAATGAATAGGCAATTCATTGTTGTGCCCTTTTAAGACATTAAAAACTGATTAAAAATTGTAATAAAACCAAATTTTATACCTTTTTGTCCCCCGCCGCAACGCGTCGGAGGGACTTAGTAATGGTCTCCGTCCGTCCGTCCGTCCGTCACGTTTTTTGTGGGTGCAACTCCTCGGACACTACTGAACAGATGCTGCTGAAACTTTACACACTGATAGGGTACAATTAGTAGATGATCATCCCATATTTGAAATTTTCAAAATGGCCGCCGTTTCCATGGAAACAGGGAAGAAAGGTCAAAATATAGGACATTCAATATCTCGGTTACCTAGGTGCACAGGTTTCTGAAATTTTGTAGGCTGATAGAGCAAAAGGTACTCTATAATAATACGAAAAAAAAATTTGAAGCGATATTTACGGTTTTCGAGTTATTTACGAATTTGTGATTTTTTAGTCCGAAAAAACGTTTTTGTGGGTGCAACTCCTCGGACACTACTGAACCGATGTTGCTGAAACTTTAGACACTGATAGGGTACTGTAAGTAGATGATCATCCCATATTTGAAATTTTCAAAATGGCTCCCGTTTCCATTGAAACAGGGAAGAAAGGTCAAAATATAGGACATCCAATATCTCGGTTACCTAGGTGCACAGGGTTCTGAAATTTTTTAGGCTGATAGAGCAAAAGGTACTATATAATGGTACGAAAAAAATTTTGAAGCGATATTTACGGTTTTCGAGTTATTTACGAATTTGTGATTTTCCGGTCCAAAAAATGGGACTTTGTCATATCAAACATTTTTGTGGGTGCAACTCCTCGGATACTACTGAACAGATGTTGCTGAAACTTTACACACTGATAGGGTACTGTTAATAGGTGATCAACTCATATTTTGACAACCTATTTCTATCGTTTCTCAGAGAATATATTGCTTGAATTGACATACCACACAACTTTTATGCGGCGGCGGGGGACACATGGCTACGCATAGCAATCTTGTTTGTTTTTGTTTTTCAGTGTAATGCATCATGTGGTGAAGGAATGAGGAACCGGGAGGTTGTTTGTCTCCGACGTAATGGTGATACTGCATACGAAGTTATTCCTGATATGTACTGTGACAGTGGTGACAGACCGACAGACATGGAGCCATGTCAGTCGGAACCTTGTCCCCCTGAATGGTTTATGACAGAGTGGGGCGAGGTAATTGACATATATTGTAATGGTCACTGTACATGTAACTGTTGAACCTTGCGTTTTATACATTTATACCCGCTGAGTTTATTTTCTTCACGGCTTTATTATATATAGTTTCTATGCAATTAAAAATTTAAATGATGTAAAAACTTTCATTACTTTTGTCTTAATTTAAGTTATACAAATATCATTTTTTTTTATAATATTTTCAGTGTTCAGTTACTTGTGGTAAAGGGGAGAGAACGAGGGAGGTCCTGTGTATAGACACATACTTCAGGGAGGATGATTCCTGTAATATCTCTTCCAAACCCAGCTCAATAGAGGAGTGTGGTACCACTCCATGCTCTTACTATACCCGAGAAGAGCCAGGTAATAGTATGAACTGTAGCGGCAATCAAGAACCATAACGTTTTACCTACCACTTGTACATACATGCACTTAATAGTATAATCTACTATAAATTTGCACTTTGTAATATTTCAGTATAGCGATCACCACTGTAGCATTTCATCTTTACACATAATTTACAATTGAAATGCATTTTAAATGCACAAGTTTTCATATCATTATCCAAATCACTGATATTTGATCGTTTTCAAAAACAAAATATCATCAAAGATGGCAAAATAAAACTTGAAAACCAGTAATCGTTTGACATATAAGTAGTGAACTAAAATGAATGAACCTTAAACTTTAACTTACTAGAATCGGATGACAAGGAATCAGATGATGAAGACACCTCCTCCAGCTCTGAGGAAACTGATACAGGTTTGGTCAATTAAAACAATGTCTGTGTTCTGTCACATTTTGGAACTTTTAGATTGGATTTCTTCTTGATTAATTTACAAATATCATTAAAACATGAATCATGTATATATTCTGCTACAATTTCTGTATTTTTTTCCTTTTTTTTACGACTGTGTGTGTATTAAGTTATTTGCTTTGGTTTTATTATTATTCTGTTTCATTTTTCTTGTTTTATTTTTATTAATTCATTTAGTACGCTAACTTATCAAATTACATAACTAAGTAATACAATGAAACATGATTCACTTTTGTTTATTTATTTATCTATCTTAAAATTATGTCTTGACATTTTTTTTTTCGGAGGCTGCTTTAACAGGTCGAAGATTTTACCTTTTAAGGATAATGTTTTCGTCAAAACACGTGCTTTTTATGAAATAATTAAATATAACAGAACGCGCAAAACAAATCTTTAAAATGAGCGGTGAAAAAATTGGTTGTTGTATTTGTATTAATGTCATATTAAAAATAAACATATTAAAGAAACACTTTTTTACCCAAACAGCTTTGACAAGTAGGGAGATTTTATGGCCATGTTTACCTTTTTGATTGTCCATTGACCAATACAGATCAATACACTTAATAAGATAGAAGTCAATAAGTGGAACATCACATTACTTTATAAGGAGAATTTACCCATGTTAAACAAAATAACGTTTAAAACCAATGATATTTGGTATTTGCGAAATATGAGCGAGGAAGTTAAAGAATACATGTTTATGTTAGGAACTTTTCTATCAAACCGACGAAAAAGTTTTACCATATTTCCCCATTTCAAAGGTCAATCTTTTACAATTTTGATTGATTAATAGGTCAAACGAAATCTACAAAACCCGACCTGTTTAATATTTATGTAACTGAATTCTATTGTTCGACCTTTAGATTTCAGATGCAGTCAAAATAAATAAAACGGAAACGGAATAACTGATCCGTCTTTAATACCCACTGACAACACTTGTACATGCCTGTCATCAGTACAGACCCAGTACAATTTCTTTTAAAATGTCAACTTCCCTAATACACGTTATTCCGGTTTATTTACGTACCAAAAGTCAATTTACAAAAATATTGGATGTACATGGTCCTGGCAATTCGTGCACTTTTTACAGAGTAAAAAAATCTCTTAATAATACAAATAATATTACTGTTTTTTTTTTTTTTAACAGAAAGCTATTTTGAAATATCATGTCCTGATTTTTTAAAACATGTTCTAACAAATATACAAAAATTCAAACATTACGTTGAAATGTTAGAAATAAACGTCAAAATCCTAAAGAGGGACATTTCCGCTAGACATTTCATAGTTTTGATAATTCGAGCAACTGATGAGGAAAGTATCAAAAAATTATGAAATTAGACCGTGCTCGCTGAGTACTTTTGACTGATACTAGGACTTTAAAAATATATTTCAATTTTAATTAAAAACATTTACATCGTCTCATAAGACCAACAATTTGCGACGCTGATTTTTACGCGGTGACATTATTGCTAGACAAAAAGATAAGAAGAGTTCAGATATAAATTGGATTGGCAGAATAAAACCACTTTGAAATTTTGATGTATAATAAAAGTACTTTAGGTTGATGAATTTTTTGCTATATCATGCTGATGCAAATTCCATCCTAAGTAAGCTGATTTCTTTCTTAAGAATATTCTTTTCAGTCGGGACAATCTCTTTTTTCTGATTCTGTCCTAAATTTTTGTACTTTGCTTTTAAAAAAAAGACGAAAGACGTACAACTTAATGTACTAATGTCATAGAACACTCTTTTGAGTTTGCAAAGTTTTACTGCAAAATTTCGCGGAACCATATTGAATTATGTTCGTTAACAACATGCCTTCTGTTACATGGGACAACGAAAAAAGTTACGTTACCGGGGAAATCGATGGCGTATGATTTTTACACAAATCGGGATTTTATAAATTTTCCTTAAATGCTATTTAGGTTATTTAATAAGCTTTCATCTGATATATAATATTTATAAACAATTTCATTTAAAAAGGGCATATAAAACACCGGAAATTAAGATTTAACCTATTTTTGTGAAATGTAGCAGTTTCTGACGTTGCGTTGGTATACTTCATGATTTTTCAAGAATTCTTTGCACCACCAAGACTTTTATATTCTGTATACTAGTTTATTTTAGTACATTAGAATCAGTAACATACTATAAACATTATAGTCTACCCTTATATATCTTAAGGTTGCATAACTTTTCACACTTTTAAAAAGAAAATTTTATATTTTGAATTGGTTTTTACACATAGTTCTAAGGAGTTTTCTCTTGAATATTATTTCAACTTCTTTTAGAAGTGTGCAGTGAGGTTTAGCACCCTGCATAAAAAACAAGAAAAGAAGTTGCATAGGCAATATATAGTCTAAAAAACTGACACTGACCAATCTGATATGCAATGCTCACAACTAATTGAAAATAAAACAACTTAGATGAAAATATGAAAATTGGAATTTGAATTGTGATATGCTGCGTATAATAAAATATTCCATCCATTGTTTTCATTATTTGCAGAAGACTGTGAGGATAATTATCCAAGTTGTGACTTAGTTGTAAAACTCGGGATGTGTAGCCATAGTGGATATAGGGCAGTATGTTGTAGAACTTGTTCCACACAGACATAGTTCACCATGACTTCTACAAGTCAATTCGGATTATACTCACCAGTGGACTAACATGATCAGAAAATTTCGTTACTTGACTAACCATTGACAAGAAGAACTTCCATTGCTTGTAATGACTTTAATTTGAAGCTTCTTCATAATAAATTTGTATCATTTTCGTTAATTATTGATGTAAATGTATGGTCACAATGTGTGGTATAATGTAGTTTTTAGACTCATTACATTTCTCATCTCACATTCATTCTCATGACCATAGATAAAATAGGATTTCTCACGATGGTAACAATGGCCAGTTTGATGCAGTGTATAAACTCATGTTGTATTGTTTCATGTATTGTTCCAGTGTAAATATTTATTCGACTATGTATAAAGAATGTAAATGTTTGCATTTGTTGATATCTAATAAAACTTACATTAAATAGTACATTGTTTATTGTTCACATATAAGTGGCATAACTTATCCTTTTTTTACTTTTCAGTATGCTTTATTCAGTTAACTTTTGTATACATGCCTCTACATATTTGATATTCCATATAAAAGCCATTGGCATGAACACCTATCTTAAGCTCTTTTGGATTGAGCTTCAATTGTCATCATTATAGGCGTCCGTCGTCTGTTAACTTTTCTTCTCTGAAACCACTGAGGGGATATGCTTGTAAGAAGCAGAGGTACCAATGGGGCATCCGAATGTATTAAACGTAAAGAGAATTTTCTACCTATGCGTAACTTTCTTTGAAGAGTATACATCTTTAGGTTGCTCAATTTTTCCCACTTTTAAAAAGAAAATTTTATATTTTGAATTGGTTTTTATTCATAGTAAGAAGTTTTATCTTTTATATTATTTCAACTTCTTTTAGAAGTTGGGGATGAGTTTTAGCACGCTGAATTTTAAGATTTAAAAAAAACAAGAAAAGGAGTCTGTTTACCAAAACAAGAAGCTCCCAGGGGCCTGAATCGCTCACCTGGTCTTGATGTCAACCCTATGAAGACTTTTGTACAGCTTAATGAGATGCATGTTTAAGCAAGAAAAAGCTTTTCTCTATCTGCAATAATTTTCATTCTATAGGCCAAAAACACTATTTTTCATCTTTAAATGACCATAACCCCTTTAAAGGGTAATCTGACAACTTTGACCCTTAAAAGACTTTTGTAGAGCTTAATGAAGTGAATGTCTCAGCGAGCAACAGTTTTTTTCTATCTGCAAAAATGTTCATTCTATAGACCAAAAACATGATTTTTCACCTTTAAGGGGGCGCAACCCCTCTAAGGGTTCATCTGGCAACTTTGACTCTATGGAAACATTTGTAGAGCTAAATAAGCTGAGCATTTAAACAAGCAACAGCTTTTCTCTTCCAGCAATAGTTCTGTAGACCAGAAACGTGCAAAATGTTATTTTAAGGGCCGTAACCCCTATGAGGGGTAATCTGACAACTTTGACTCTATGGAGACTTTTTAAAAGCTTAATGAGCTGAACATTTAAGCTAGCAACCGCTTTTCTTTATCTGCTATAGTTTTCATTCTATAGGCCAAAAACATGAAAACATGTTAATTTAAGGGCTTTAACCCCTATAAGGGGTCATCTGACAACTTCGACCCTGTGAATGCTTTTGTAGAGCTAAATGAGCTGAACATTTAAGCAAGCAACTGGTTTTCTCTATCTGCAATAGTTTTCATTCTATAGGCCAAAAACACTATTTTATGCCTTTAAGGAGCTGTAACCCCTATAAGGGGTCATCTGACAACTTCGACCATATGGGGACTTTTGCAGAGCTTAATGCGCTTAACATTTAAGCAAGCAACAGCTTTTCTCTATCTGCAATAGTTTTCATTCTATAGGCCAAAAACACTTTTTTTCACCTTTAAAGGGCTGTAACCCCTATATGGGGTCATGTGACAACTTTGACCCTATGGAGAATTTTATAAAGCTAAATGAGCTAAACATTTAAGCAAGCAACAACTTTTCTCTATCTGTAATAGTTTTCATTCTATAAGCCAAAAACATTTAAAAATGCTATTTTTCACCTTTAAGGGGCTGTAACTTCTATAAGGGGTCATCTGACATCTTCGACTTAACGGAAACTTTTGTAGAGCTTTTGATGCTGAAGGAGTAGCGTTCATCAGATTTCATCTATATCTTATCTCTTTGATTAACATGCCAAAAACAGTAGTCAGACCCCCCCCCCTGGTCTATTTTTAGTAACGGCGGCCATGTTGTTTATAGACGGCGGTCACCATTTGTGCAATCTTGGTAGAGGACATCCCATAGAATCTATGAAGTGTGCAAAGTTTCAAAACAATCCCTTCAGTCGTTTCAGGGGAGATTTTCAAAGAAAAGTTAACGACGACGACGACGGACGCCAAGTGATGACAATAGCTCACCTGCACCGCTAAAAAGTACGAAATCAACAAACACAAACAAGGACAGGACGAAAAAACAGACAACATAATATGGAGTAGGCATTGCCTAAATGCGAGCATTGCTAAAAGTGACTACGTTTTGTTTATCGCTATCATTTAATTTCCAATATTTCCATTTGCTTATTTTGGGGCGAGATGGTATGGGGCGTTCGTTTCGTACGTGCATATAACCAAGACGAAACGAGCAGCTTATGTGTATTTATTATTTTAAGAATATTATTTTCTTGTAAAAAACGCAATTTATTATTTTTTTAAGCATTATTTCTTTTCTTATAAATTATTTTAACATTCACTCCGGTCCTGTAAAAATAATAACCCTTTCCGGACCATAAAAAATCTAAATCAGCATTAGCAAATTTCTCGCGGAAACAAATACCGTAGAGCTCTCCGCTCGAGCGGGCACTTCGTGACCGCTTGCGAGCTATGCTCGCTATAAAACACAGAAACACAGAGCATCAATTAACAACGCGAGCTCTAGCCGTTACGTAAGTGAACTCGGGTGCCCGGGAATAGGAAGAGGTTCCTGTCTTCTATAGCACACCCTTTGCGCTGCCAATTTCCAATACAGTGTCAAATCCGGCACAGGAAGACAAAAGCCTTTGACAAACCATTATTAAAAGTATATATAAGAGACAGAGAAAATCCGAAGCAACGTACCTACTTCAGTGTAAGAAACTCTACAAAACTCTCCATTGAATCGAAGCTTTATAGGAGTTATATCTCCTTAATCGTCAAAATTGACCACTTTTGCATTTTTTTTAATTCATCTTGAATGCCATATTTGCTATAAAAAGGAAGTTAGAATTACAAAATTTTGGGTATAAGTTTTCTTGAAGTTTATAGGTCGTTTCCCTGATCTAATATTTAGACAGAACGTATGTGTCAGTAAAATATTTTTATCTATTTTGAAAGTTTGGTAGAAACAGTTAAATATGTCAACTCCAACTGCTAGTAGCGGTATCTTCGCAATATAGCGTAAACAGTAAGTTATGATAGCCTGATTTCTATTGTAAAATACCAAGAACTAAAGTGGGTGGCAATCGAAATGTCCTTTTTTATTTTTGACTTGTTTATCTAAAATATTATTGAGTAAATTTATAGATTTGCAACTTTCCCTCGATTACCCATTTTTGTTGGGCCATGATTTTTGTTTTTGCCTTATATATATTATAGTTTCCTTGTGGCAACCCAATAATAGGCTTGCCAGTAAAGAGTGTAACAGGTTAAACGGTTATACTGTCCTCTGAGTGTTTGTCCTTCTTACAAGTTGTTTTTGGTTTTTTATAATGTTTACTGTAGTTTGGCTTCTCAGCAGTTAAGACAAGTTTTCTGGAAACAGACGAAACATGGTAGGTTCGTGGTTTACAACTTTATTCAATAGAGTAAACGTAAAACATAACAACAAACAAAAACAAATAAATAAATAACAATAAATATCACAGACATTTCGATTCTAAGCACAATTACACAACAAGAGTCTTTAAAACATGGCCCTCCTTGAAGCACGTGGTTTGTCGCCGGCTGACCAAGACTTTGCCTTTGACCGGAAATGACGAAGAGCTTCTGTCGAACGCCTGTAATGACGTAGCTGAGTTGAATAGTCTGGGTGGTCCATGGGTAGGTAGGCTGCTGGCTCGCAGTGAGACGGACAAGACTGGAACAATGCTTTGTAACCGCTGTCGACTAGATAAATCTCTGGGAATGTTAATGAAGGGTAGATGTCGCTGTTGACTTGACGGTCTTTGCTGCGTAGATGGCGTAACCTAGAAAGAAAAATGAAAGGATTAAACGAATGCATACAAAGATTTAAGAATTGATTACTTATGTAAAAGGGTTAAGCATATAAAGTACAAATACCTCTGTACAAAAACGGGTATAAACAGAAATTTGATTATGCTGTAAATGCATATTTCAAGGAGTAACCTCTCATCATCAGCATTACAACCAAAATATTGGAATGTCAAAAACCAGAAGTTTTGAACGAAAAGTACTCAAAACCAAAAATGTTCTAACAGGGAAGCCAAATTTAGCACCGTGCGGATATCGACCATATGTAACACAAGGAAAGAAACCTTGTGGGTTTTTTTACATCATGAAAACGCAGTAGGAATTGAATCGGTTGTATCAAAATATATAATCAGGATTCTGTGACTTTTTGTTTTTATGTATACATGTGATAGTTGTTTGTGTGTGTCGAACAAAGTTTAAGATGGTGCAGTGTAAAATAATGAGCTTATATGATGTATGATTACATTTTTACCTTTTCCAACCGTTTTGAGAAGAAGTATGGCAATGCGTTTTCTTTATATGTTAAACTTACATCGATGGGCCCCTTTCCTGTGAGAACTCGCAGTGAAAGATCAGAACCTGGGCGGGGCTCTTGTGTAGAAGCAGGTCTTCAATCATAGCATGGGAATACAGGTTCACAGCATTCTGTAAGAAAATAAATCGAAAATAAACATGTACTGATATTCATTTCAAGAAACGTCTGAATGTTTAGTCAAAATATCTAAAATATCTAAACTATAAGAATGGTTTAGTTCCAGACATGGATATGTTTTAGTATTTTGTCAAAATGATTTGGGATTTATACTGTGCGTGCATTTCATATTCAAGCTTTGTCTTGGTCTCGTGTGTCGAAATAAAGCAGTTCAAGGTTGTTTGCTTTTTTCTAAGTTTGGTTCTTATACCTGTTCCTCATAATTTGAAATCTTTGATTCAATTATATTGAGCATAGAAGATAATGATTTGTGGATATTGTTCCTTGTATATCTAGTTACTGTCAGGCTCATAAATAATGCTAATTAAAATTCTGAAACCGAAAAGATTATTCGGAAATTCAGGTAAAGGATCGGTTTTAAAACATTGTCTGGACAATTTGGTGTGAATTATTTTATTTGAATATACCTTTATGTGTCCACCATTATACTCGTACGGGAACCTGCAATCCACTACCAGGAAGGTCTGGATAGTGTCGGTGTAGTGACCTGAGAGTACGTCCGCCAACTGAAAAACAAAGAAGCGTAATTGTACATCCTTTACCGAAAATTTGAAAGAAATTTGTAAAATATACTACTGTTTCATAAAGTATTTCATTTCATCTCGGTAAAATAAACGTCAGACCAGAGTTCTGTGTACTTTATCTAGCCTAAAGGCTGGTCTAGTTAGAACTGTTGCATTATTTTATCAATAGATGGTAAGACTCGAAATGATAATTGATAACACATACCGTATCTGGAGAAATGCTTTTTATATCTGCACGCTTTCCGGGAACTGTTGGCAGACTGTGTGGTCTGGAACCGTCTGCTATGAGGTCAGTGTCGTCTGCCAACACGCTGTCTACACTCAAGTTAGGACTCAGTCTCTGGCGCTTAGATGCTGGTGGCAAGGGACTTAATGTATCGAAGTCTGAGAATACCTGTAAAAAGAATAAACACGTTGATACTATTGTTTCAATGTGAGTATTTTATCAATTATCTATTGAAAATTATGATAACATACACAATATTCATGAATGCCATGCTAACTAATATTCAAGGGACGCTATGCTACGTTGTACTTATATATATATAAAAGCAATCTCGTTTTGTGGTTTTATTATTTACAACTCTCTTAACCATGCAAGTCCATATTTTTCAAGACTGCGCAAAAAGAAAAACACCGAACTAAGCGCGTGAAACATTATATTGAACACTTTTATAGTTAAGTAAACTAAAGAAAACTATATTAACCTTAGAGTCTGGGCTGCTCAGCTCTGGACCAAACCCAGAGTCGTCACTGTTGTTGCTGTCTTCAGATAACAGGAAGCTGGTGTCTGACACACATAGCCTAAAACATAAATAGTATGTAGAGCAAAGCAGAATACAGCATAGACTTATTTGATTTAATGACTATATTGACTATATTAAACACATGGACTCTATTTAAAAGTTAATGTTATTTTTTCTTGAGATGTCTAAAAAAGTTAAGAAAAAAATCACAGAAACATACGTATGAAAATAATGAAAATATCAAAAGTTCAGATTATGTCAATTAATTTAAAATGCTTTTAACACAATTTAAAATTTTATCATCTTATAACCACGTACAAACTATCAGCGTCATATAGAGATCTTTTAACTGGCATGGTCACTTGGTTCAATCTCAAATCGTAAAATGAGAAAATAACATTCAATAATCTCTTTTTATGCATGTTAGAGCTTTCTTTGAATTTTGGAGATGTTATCTTAACTTTTCTCAGAAGTGAAAGATCTGTGTTCACAAGTCACTAAACATTGACATGAGCTTGGATCCTAATTAGTCTTGATTAATTGTTGAAAGTCAAATCATTGAAATTAATTTCTATATTTCTTTTGATGAGTAATGATCAATCAAATTCAAAGAAAAATCCAACTACAATTTTTTCTCAAAACCATGCACACAACATCTGATTAACAATAAAAACAAATGATTTCAACAATTTCTCAATAGCCTTTTCATTCCATTTATATTTAATATTCGATAACTCATAAACAGAAATGATTGAAATATGGCTTTTTTTTCCTTTTTTTTTTTTGGTGAATTTCCACAATATTTCAATTTTCCAATTTTTGAAGAATGCATCCAAGATCATCTAATGTTTAACTTAAATATCTTAAAAACGGACCCTTTATGACATGGATTTCTTTTTATATTTAAAATGTTCATATCAAAATAAGCTTGGCAGAATTTCCAAAGTTTGGCACCACCGAATACTTGGGAAAAAAATTCACTTGCCAAAAAAGAGTATTATATATGTTACAGTAAATGTGTGTAATTAGGAATTACGTGAAATTACTTACTTTTTCAGGAATTTCATGTAATTACTGGGCCATTTAGTAATTACGTAAAATTCCTAAAAAATCATGAAATTTACACACATTTACTGACTTCATTATTAGTACAAATTGTCTATTAAACAATGATGAAATATGCCAAAAAAATATGAAAGAATAGTGAAGAATGGTTTAGAGGAATCTGGATTGCTTAAAAAGATATTCAAAGAAAGATAAGTTTGCAACTCCTGAACTAAAAATATATCTTTCCGTTGTTAAATTTTATACAAGACAAACCGTTTAAAAAAATAAAGAAGAAATATGCCCATGGGATACAGATGCCTCTTTTAGGCCCAAAACAGGAATTAGAAGTCTGACAGGTCTGAAAGTCGCTTAGGACATCATACTTAACTATCTTACATTTGTACTAAGTTTAAATCATTCTCATGTATGGTTTCTGAGAAAATCTTGATGTAATTTTTTATGTATAAACTTTCATATCGACCTAGTCTCAGTTCATTAGGTCTGAAAGTCGCTTACACTATAGGACACATAAATTTGTCATACTAAACTGTTAAATTTCAAATCATTCTAATGTACAGTTTTCTAAACAAATACAAGCTTGACGAAAATCGCACGAACGGACAGACGTACGGGCATGAGTAAATCTTAATGTCTCCTATTATGTTGTCGCAGCCCTGAGGGCCATGAAATAAGGAAAAGTAATATTTTTTTCCTATAAGACAAATGGAAGAATGTCTATTGTATAGTATATTGGTACCCAGGTGCATAATATTTTCATGAAATAGCTCGATACAAACTTGATAAAATGGCAACCTTCTATTACTAAACAGCATTAATTTGTCTAAATTTCTATTTCATATATGTGATTAGCTTTATTTTTTCTTAATTCTCTGCCAGATGACAAAGAGGAACTTTGTTTTTCGCTTGGTTCAGTCCACCTTATTTTTACCATAAATGTTCAATTGACTTTTAAATATTTACATCTTGTACAACTTTGTGAAATTCCATTTATCAACCTTTGGAATTCTCTAATTCCATGAATTACAATGTTTGATTATGAGCACAAAAACACAGTTCATTGATTATGAGAATAAAGACATGTGCCCCATACCTGCATGGTTTGAAACATATATAGTAAAAAATTCTTATAGTACTTAAATAAATGAACTACAGTTGAAGATTTTGTTTTCAGTAAATGTGTGTAAAATTCCCTAAAATTTTCAGTTATTTCATGTAATTACTGATTAAAATCAAGAATTTCACGTAATTACTAAGCCCTTTAGGAATTACATGAAATTCCCGAATTTACAGTAATTTCATGAAATTCCTAATTACACACACTGTAACATATATACAGGTCCTTGGACTACAGGTCTAAAGGTAAAGGTAAAGGTAAAGTCTATGATTAGATATGTACGTACAGGTCTTTTGCTGAGAAGAAACATCAAAATTTTGTTTACAAATTTCAGACTTTTGCCACCATTCTTTCTTTGTTTACTCATATTAGACCTATTGTACAGGCATGTGATAATTTTTGATATATATGATCATATATTTTTTTTTAAATTTATATGTAAACCGGAAAGCCTCCGTTGGCGAGCCCGATTTTCGTAATTTCTTGACTAGAGTTACCTCCCATGTTTACATGTGAGAATGGCAGCAGTTGCACAAACAAGATTCTCTCTTTTAAAAATTGAAGACGATGATGACAGTGATGAAAAGACCAACACAAATAACAATAAAACAAACAGTCAAAAGAACGCAAACAAAAAGAAAAATAAAAAGAAGAAAAAGGCAGAACAACAGCAACTAAACGATGAGGTAAAGAAAAGTAAAAATTTGTGCAATTTAAAAAATCGCATTGACTTTCTTTCCTAAAATGAGGCAGGTTTAACTTGTGACACTCCCGAAGTTCAGCGTATTTTTAAATATTTGACAAGCACAACTAGATTTTGAAATGTCTTATTGGGGTGAATTGAAACAATTATTGAATTATATATTCAAAAATAAATCCAA
The DNA here is from genome assembly GCA_963971305.1 of Arcuatula senhousia. NCBI lineage: Eukaryota > Metazoa > Mollusca > Bivalvia > Mytilida > Mytilidae > Arcuatula > Arcuatula senhousia. Next base: position 69,376,784 of record OZ020305.1, on the reverse strand, counting down.
ACTCTTTTTTTTTGTACATGTAAGTTATGTTTGCACTGAATTACATATGAAATTTTCCAAGAAAAGTTTTAAATAGACATTAAAAGCTCAGGAAAACAAGCGTGCTTACCTGGATGCTGAAATAAAATTCAGATCATAGTACTTCTAAAATAATGCTATAAAAATAATTTTTATTACACAGATAAAAAAACAAAAAAAAGTCAAAACATTTAAGAATAGAGGATCTTCCAATTTCGATTTTTTTTATTATGGTCGAAATCTTACCTCAAGTTACTGGATAACTGGTTGCCGAAGTCAATTGCGCATAAAAGGGAATTTCATTATTTAAGTGTAAATAAATTGGTTTGAAATGACCCTCCGAGTGAAACAAATTAATTCATTTCAGGCCAAACAAAAAAGTATGTGTGTTTACTGTCACATGCTGAAAAAAATTAGTGTCGGTAGGTAGGAAATTATTTTTTTTTTATAATTTTTTTTTACCTTGAGTCTATGGGGGCAGCTTTGTGACTTTTAACAGTGCTTAATGGAAAATGCTCAAAAAAACTTTAGGGTGGGGGGTAAAAATTAGGTAGGGTCGGGTGACAGTAAACTCACCTACTTTTTTTTTGGCCTCATGTTTGATTGTTTTCCATTAGAAAACACACTAAATAGATTGATAGAATAATTCAGTCCCTGTGCTCTATTCTAAAAAAGCCGCCATTTTACCCCTATTGACCTCTCGTGACCCCTATTCTAACATCCGGAACGTTCCGGAATGGCACTTTTGGAAGATCGTCTATGAATGCAAAAAATAATCATGTAAAAATGTTTTGTGGTTTTCAAGATATTACAGTTCAAAGATGTTTTTTTTAAATTGTTTATTTTATACTTAATCTCATTTATTAACATATGAGATACTGAGAGTTTTTACCAATTAGCAAATCCATTTAATATACATGTACAGGTCTATGAAATGAGAAAAGAAAGATACTAGTTCCAATACATGCAATAAGGCCTCTGCTAAGAATGTTTGATAAATCTTTGAACCAGAATTTAATAAAAATCTAGTCCAGATGATCATGAGGTCTATTTGTTTTGTTTTTTTGTCATTTGAACTTTTTTTTCAATCATATGACCTCAAACATGAAAAAGGCTTCCAAAGGGGGCATGTACAGGGTTACAGGGTTAGACATGTTGCGGTCGTATCATGCTGTGCTTGGGGAAGCTCTTTTTTGAATCATTTTAGTGATAGTCATGATAGTATACCTGTTAAAAATGCAAAATTTATCTTAAAAGTTTAATTTTATGCTTTTATAGTAAACAAAGTAACTTTTTGGCACTTAAAATGTACATTAAATGCATTAATTTAATGTAAAATATGTTCACATTGTAAATTTTGTATGGAAATTTCAATACACAAGATTAAGATAAAGTTGGGAAATTGTCTGACTGGCCATGCTGGCAGAGGACCGAAAAATATGTTTTTAAAAGTGATGTCACATCAAGAAATTGGGACGGACACACCAAAAATTAAACAGTGAGCAAGGGACAGGTCTGTTCTTACTTTTTATTTGCAACATTGAACAAATAAAATACAAAAGTAGTTACATTTCAGGTCATGCAGGTACATGTAGGGTCCCTATTTTAAGCTAATGACAAAATGTTTCAGTACTCTTAAATATTAAAGCTATTTACATGTACAAAGTATTTCAGTACTCTTAAAGTCAGTTTTCTTTTTAATTTCAATGCCGCCCATAAAACCAGTAAAAAGGACATAGAAATAACAGAACAATGTTGGTAATTGACATGGTCAGAATCTTCTCTATTTAAAGCATGTACATTTTGGACTGTCTGTTTTCTTTTCGAGTACATCTTCATGAAGTCAGATATTTTTTAGCTTCAGAATCTTGCCTTTCCTAAGCCAGGGACTAGAATAAGGACACACTCAGAAGATAAAAGTAATGGTAAACGAAATGGACCGGCTACTGAGGATCAATGGAACCAGTGGGTCAAAGCTGACCAAAATGTAAGGCTCCTATCATGCAGCATCAGCCTATATTGCACATGTGGTCAGATTATCATTAAACCTTTTTAAGACAATTCCCAGGCAACTACATACAAATGTTATAAACTGTCTTAGTCTTTGCTTTGAAAAAGAAATTTGCTGTACTATCAAGTTGTGAATGAAGACAAAACATTCGTTAAAAGCGTTGATTTTTTTACAAATAAACTGTCGAATATACAAGTATATGCATATGGAATATAAAAATGAAAAAAAAACAAGCAAAATAAAAAGTCTTGTTTAAAGAGTTTAAACATGTTAAAAGAACTTCTAATTAGTCTCATTTGTAATACCGTATAGCGGGTGTACATGTATTATTGAGATCTTTATATATAGTTTGCAGCGGAATCTTATGAAAAGGACCTTGAGCAAGCATTACTACTCAGCAAGGTAGAATTTGAAGAAAAGAAGGAGGTATAAACATGTTATCGTCACATTGTAAATTATGATTTAAAAAACTACTACATGTACAAGGTCCAGGCCACATAGAAATAAAAAAAGAAATTGCTGCAGTACCATAAAATGTATTAAATGAAAGATTCAAAAGTGCTTTTTTATATACGCATATCTCTCAAATTTTGTTTATCTATTGTGGCTCATTAATGGTTGTCCTTTACATCTATGGTCTGTTCAGTCCCACAAAATCATATTTTCAGTGAATAATTGCAACTTATTTTATTTGAAAGGTTCTAGTTTCATAGATGTAATAAATGTTTAATGGTATTAAAGTGGGATTTTGTTGAGTTCAGCTTCATTTTTGAAGTATATATATATTTAAATGAATTATAATCACATCTTTTTTTAGAATATAAAAGTATTGAAAGATGCAGGAATAAATATTGATGAAAATGGGACAAAAGACAAAAAGAAGAAAAAGAAAGATAAGCCACAGACCATGAGTCTAGATGAGTTTAAAGCTGGAGGAAAAGTCTCACAAAATGAACGTAAGTTTATTCTGCCTTGATGATTTATACCAAAACAAACCATAACAGATCTAGAAGTTGCCTGAAATGACAAAACAATTCAATTACTTCCTTACTTTGTGTAGGTGAACCATTCATACCAATTTTGCAAGGAAATACTTTGTCTTGTATCATTACATGCATTAAGTGTGAAACTGTGAAGATTTATTAATGCAGACTGTTTTTGATGGTGATTCTCTTAAAAGCTTGGTTAAATATGTTACAGTCAAAGTAAACTACTCTCATAAGAGCTGGGTGTCGTTATCCCATGCAAATTGAATGGGCTTACGTGCACGTTAGGCTAACAATCGCTTTATGAAACAGCACCCAGGGCTTGGATAAGTGAGTGGTCTAAGGTGCCGGTTTGTCATTTACCACATCAGACTGTTGGATCAATTCCCCATTTGTGTTTTACAAAAACGAGATTTTCCAACCTGCATGAAATTAGGTAAGGTTGGTGGTTTTATCCAGGTACTCGGGTTTCTTCCACCATCAAAACTGACTGCCCTATATGGCCCTATTGCACTGAAAAGGTGTTTAACACCAATGCACAGACAATCATAAGAGCAGTTTATATTTTTATTATTTTCAAACCAAATATAAAACCGATCAACAAAATTAAATGTAAGGTGTATTATTTAATTTATCTAATATGTGTGTCCATATACAGGTTGTAAATCCGTATCGGGCATATGTCTGTATAAATCTGGTCTGCCATCTAATAATAAAAAATCTATTTGTAGAAACAAACCACATCTCAAACAAATCAGAAACATTACATACAGAGTCTGATCCTAAATTCTTTAGCCATGTAGAAGGTGATGTTGAAAGAATTTTAAGAAAAGAAAAGATGCAGGAAGAATATCAAAAAGTAAGTAAAACAAGACCAAAATGATCCCAACAGGAGTGGATCTCATCATTGATTTGTCTGTTATCACTGTGTCAAATTTTAGAACCACCCCGTGTTAGGTTTAAAGTCTCAAATTACACAATAGGGACAGCTAGACAGAGAGACATATTTACTAGACTTGCATTCAGACTCTGGTATTAAAGGTTAAACTTGATTCAATGAAAAATGCTGCTTACCAAGAAAACACAGAATATCCCCAACTGTGAATACAAGAAAGAATACCAAACATGGAAAGAGAAACACAAAAGGAGAAAAGACTTTGAAATGTCACAGAATTTAAATTGATAATATATGTTAAATGTGATCTATAATCATAACAAGAAGCTGAAACAATGATTTGGATTTACTCTATTTTTTTTAGCAATATGCAGCTGAACGAGTAATGAACTCCAAACATGAAGAAGAGATGACCAAAAAAGATAAAGAAATAGAATTCTTAAAAGCAACAGTGCAAAAACTTCAGGTGATGACTCATTCATAATAATTATTTGACATGTCAGTGGTAAAAAGTTGTAGAGAAAACTTGAGCTGAAGAAGCAACATGTATAACCATGAAATTAGTGGGAAAAAACTTATGCTTTTGGTAATTTCTGGTTAGAATAAATACTACAAATATGATATTTTAAGCTCAGCTGGCCAAAGGCCATGTGAGCTTATGTGATCACTATGCACCCTCCTCGTTGTCTGTTCTCCTCTTCGTCCTTTAACAATTACATAAATCTTCTCCTCTGAAACCACTGAACCAATTTAACTGAAAGTTTGTAGGAATGATATATGTTATGTTGGATACAAACCATCCTCAGTTTAAATTGATCTGATAAAAAAAAAACATGGTTGCCTTTGCTAAAAATAGAACTGGAGGCAAAACAGTTTTTTTTCAAAATAACTCAAATTCTGGCTGGGTGAAAGTGATCAGCACATCAAGATCTACCTTCCCTGAAATTTTTAAAATTCCAACAAACCATGTGGGAGTTATTGCCCTTTTTCTTGATTTTTTCTGTGCTTTGCACTTATTTCGTCTTAAATCTCAAGAACTATATAAGATATTGCAGTTAATTCAATTGCATATTGTTTAGCTATTAAGTAAGCTTTATAAAATTGTCTATTGGTTCCAAATTGTCAGATAACCTCTTATAGGGGTTATGGCCCCTTAAATGCCAAAAATAGTGGTTTTAGCCTTATAGATTGTGAATGATAGAAGATTTGGAAAAGGTTTTGCTTGCTTAAATGTTCAGCTAATTGAGCTCTACAATATTGCCCATAAGGTCGAAATTATCAGATGACCCCTTATAGGAGTTATGGTCCCTTAAAAGCCAAAAATAGTGTTTTTTGCCTTAAGGATTTTGAACAATTGTAGAAAGAGAAAAGGTTTTGCTTGCTTATATATTCAGCTAATTGAGATCTTTAAATCTGTTTGTTAGGTTAAATTGTCAGATGACCCCTTCTAGGGGTTATGGCCCCTTAAATGTCAAAATTATAGTATTCGACCTATAGCAGAAAGGGAAAAGATTTGCTTACTTAAATGTTCAGCTAATTTAGCTCTACAAAATTTTCCATTAGGTTGAAATTGTCAGATGACCCCTTATTGGGGTAATGGCCTCTTAAACCCCCAAAATAGAGATATTGGCCATGTAGATTGTGAACCATAAAAGATAGGGAAAAGGTTTTGCTTGCTTGAATGTTCAGCTTATTGAACTCTACAACATTGTCCATTAGGGCAAAATCGTCAGATGACCAATCTCTTAGATGCCAAAAATAGTGGATTCTTCATGAAAGATTGTGTACCATAGAAGTTTGTGCCACACATTTGCTTGCTGAAATGCTTGGCTTTATAGAGCTTTCCAATGGTTTCGTGTCATGACGGGCTGTTGGCAATGTTAAATATATTGTTACATTAAGTCATTGAAGCCAGGTGAGCAATTCAGGCTCCTGGGAGCCTCTTGTTTATTGATATTTTTAGAATTGATTTTGAATTATAAGCATTATAACATTGATCAGTGCAAGACTGTGAGCAGCAACACTGATCACATTGTCTCTTGGCTGTTTGTGTGTTCAATTTTGGATGTTTGAGTTAATGTAAATTTGTTCAGGTTTTGTAATAAACATGTATTCTTTTCCATTCTTTTTATCTATTTCAATGTAAAAAATAAATACAGAACAATACTTTGATATGTCAGAGTTAGAAATTTCCATTAAGTATACTGCCTATGAAAATTTTGGTTTTATATAGAACTGTAAACCGGACTTATTAGTTTCGCAGTTTAAAATTTGCGCTGTCATGTTATTGTCCATAGACTACAATGGAAGACACATATATTCGTGCAGTCTAATTTATGCGCTATCAATGTCAACACAAAAATCACAAAAAATAAAACTGCCTCGAAAGTTTCCCAGTTTACAGTATTAATGATGTATTTTTTAAGTGTGCCTTCTAATGATTTTAGGAAGAATTTAAACAAGTGAAAAAGAGAAATAAACAGCTCTGTGTGATTCTTGCTCAGGGTGAAAGTAAGTGTACTATGATCTGACATAGAATTTTAGATTTATTGTATGTTGGAAATATGCTTATTTAAAAAAATATATATTTTATGTATAAGTTTAAAACTGTCATGACTTTTAAAAATAAATTGGTTGCGCATTTCATGGATTATTTTCATCATGAACATTAAAAAAAAAATATGTGCAGTTTTGTTAAAACAAATAGAAAATTGAATAAAAATATGAAATAAAACTATAATTTAACTTTATGTTGATTTTTTACAGTAAATTGATATTGTTTGGAAATAATAATTATTATATTTTTTTTATATCAAAGTCCTAAAAAAAACACATCCAAAAGATCTTATAAATATATTACTAAAATCTATTTCCTGTCACATCACATTCATTTAACACTTTTTTTACTGTCATGACTGTGATTAAAAAATAGACAGCATAAGTTTTTCTGGTAAGCTCCCCTCATTACTTTTGAGTTTAAAATTTCATATGATATTGATATGCTTATAGTGAAAGAGAAAGCTGAAGTCTTGGTGCAGGTCCAACAATTAACAGATGTTAAAGACGAATTGACAGAACAGGTAGGCTTAAACAATAATTATTTAAGTTTGCCAATAATTACATCACAAAATTGTTTCTCTGAGTTTTACATTGAATAAATAATTTTCTCCCTGGATTATAGTTAAAAATCCAAGTATATAAGATTATAACATTATGAAACAGTTTTCTCAGCAACACCTATTCACAACCTCATAATATTTGGTATGCACCAAAGGTTCCCATATTGTGGGCTTTAATTTCAGGTTTGATGTTTACCTACATCCCGCTAATAGTAAATGATCAGTACAAATAATTGACACATGGATGAAAGTTCCAGTATTTTAAGCAGATAAATTAATTCGGACTTCAGTTTTAGTTGTTAACATTCTTTTCCAAATACACACACTCTCATACATGTGACGGATCTGTGATGACAAAGCTGGAGATTTTGATTTTTTTGGCTGGAGACTGGACAAAAAAGCGGGAGATTTTCAACGCTCATTAAAATTGCATTTCAATGACAATTGAGGGCACTAGCGTGTGCCAAATATACATGGCTTCACTGATTAATCTCAAACTGTTTATACAATCATCGGGTCAATTATGGCAATAAACTTTTAATTAACACCTATACCTGTTAATTTAACGTCTACCTAATTGACAAACCTCTAAAACACCGGAAATGTTTTATGACTGATCAATTAAAATGTCTATAAAATTAAAATTTTGCCATGTCTTGAAAAAGCGGGAAATTACACAAAAAGTCGGGAGAACGGGAGATGGATAAAAAAGTCTGGAGATTTCGTCTCCCGGCGGGAGAATCACATGTATGCACTCTATACTGAAGAAGCACAGGATCTATCAAAGTAGCAGTAATTTTATAGCTCCCTTTTATCATTAATTTGTTAAGTATACTATTACATGTATTGTGTTGTAGGTTCAAGATTTGACAGCAGAGTTAGAAAAAGAAAGATCAAAAGTTCATGCACTTAAATCAGAGTTAGACAAGGTCAAGGGACATGTAAGTTTTAAGAATAAATTTTTCCTATTTAACTTTTTAGTTTTTGTAGAAGTATTTTTTTGTTGAAGAATAAAAACTTCCCTGAATGTAACTTACAAATGTAGGACTTATCAGTAATAAAAAGGAAAAATTGAAACATTAACAACCTGTATCGTAATATATCCATTTTATAAATATAAAGAAAATAAGGATTTGATAAAAAAAAAATGTTTAAATTTTTAGTTCAGCTTTCACAATTGGGGGGAAAATGATTTTGTAACAATTTTGTAAGCAACTACTCAGCAAAGACTCTTGACATTTGGTATGCAGCATCAGCATGTGGTCAGCTTCAATGAAATCTATCCAGTTGTGTCATTGATCAGTTGTTTTCTTTATTTTAGGGAGGCAAACATGGAGGTAAATAAAGCACTAGACCTCAATGATACGAAAAATCATGTGATAGTTTGTACTTCAGACTGCACAGAGACAACTGTATAAACTAAAGGAATGTGAATTCCATAGCCATATGCTAGATAAAGATCATGTACTAATTGCATGCAGAATAGTTCTGTGGGTTGTAGGCCTTATTATTGTATGATGGTTACACTGATTTGTTCCAATCGTAGGCCTGCTATTGTATAAAAGGTTACAAGGTTGATTTGATGCTCATTTTTGTTACTGTATTTTAATGTGAAATGACATTATTTTATAAAGGCATTATGATTTCATTGTTATCAATATTATTATGTAATTTATTCATGTGTTTTATATCATTGTCATTCAAATATCATCATTCAAAATGATGTTATCATGATTTCAATTCATTAAAATTTATTTATGATATTGGAGAAATTTCTTCCAGAACATGTATGTAAAAAAATCATTGAACAAACTTTTGTTTTGATATAAAAAGTTGCCATGACTCTGAGTTCAGTACATATCCTTATGTGTCAACGTATCATTTATCTCAGTATTATATCATATTTTATTTCATAATGTTTGTTGTCACTGTTATATGTGGCAGTTTAAGTGTTTTATAAATGCCTGGTTCACATCAGATACTCAAAACAAATTCAATGAAAACCTGAGTATATATGTACATAAGTATTAAAAAAAAAAAATTCATAAATGGAGTCTGGTCTGTCTGTCTGTCATTTGGTAGATAGAAAATATGACTTTATAATGTGACTATGTATCGTGCCTACCGGATATTTGTGTCACATCCTTTCTATTCAGTAACTGTTGACATCTGTAACATTTTAATGCCCCACTTGCAAAAGAAGAGGGGCATATAGTGTTCTGGTCTGTTCGTCTGTTCATCTGTCTGATTGTTGCTCCCAAATCAGGTTAAGCTTTGGGTTTTAAAATGTTGAAAAGTGGGGCATTAATGTCTTTAATTTTGGACATATACTTGTTCGCTTTTAAGTTTTGTGTGACATTTTTAAAGTTTGTCTTTTTATTGAAAAACATGTATGTGTTTGATAAGGAAAACAATTATCGAAATTGAAATGTCATACTTATGTTTTTGTTACTCTAATGGTTTGATAGTTGAACCAGTCAAACAAAGGCAACAACAAAACTACCGAACTTGAATGATCAATCTCATAGTCTAGAGAAAATGACAAAAACGAATCAGTCATACCGGAGAATTGGTGGATCGCAATGGTCCTGACTTGGTAGAGGCATTTCAAACGAAACAGTGGGTTAAACCAAAACATGATAAAAGGGTGATGATATTAAAGGTTTTGATATTGATGGATTATAGCATTAGTTGCGACTGTATGGTCTTCCACATCTTTTATTGACTGTATATTTAAATTTGTTCATTTTCTCAAAGTCATTAACAAACAACTTCATGCAGGTAAACCATATTGTGATAATAAGTTGATAGGGAACAAATTTTATACCTTATAATGTATTCTTCATGACAACACTTGATTGATGACAAGTTTACTACAAAACAGTGGGCACCTGTTTTGCATTTCATGAACTGATTAATTGGTGTTTAATTTACTTTCTATTTTCATACAACGAATAAATATGAAACTTTTTTTTGTGCGTTTTAGTTTTTGTATTTCTTTCAGTGTTTAGGTTCTCTCTAGTGGATTTGAACTTTGATCAATTTGATTTTTATTGTGTGTTTAGTTTTTGTCTAGCCTGCCACAAATAATCGCGGAAGGAGAGACATAGGTATTACTTTCCGGTGGCGGGGTAAACTTTTTTGTAAGACTTGTGGACAATGAATTGCTTGAAAAGTATAATAGCTAGGCAGGTTATGGTCTACGCAGCTGTCACCATGCCATGTGACCCTGACCCCATTTTCACGCTCCATTGACTCTGTGAAATAAGGTCTTTTTTCAGGCTGTTAACTTTTTTGTAAGACTTTTGTGGACAATGAATTGCTGGAAAAGTATAAAAGCTAGGCACCTGATATTGGGTATACAGACAGTTTAGGTCTATGCAACTGTCACCTTGCAATGTGACCTTGACCCAATATTCACACTCCAGTGACTCTGTGAACTTAGGTCTTTTTTCAGGTCGAAAACATTTTTGTAAGACTTATGTGGACGATGATTTGATGGAAAAGGACAATAGCTAAGCATCTGATATTGGGTATACAAACACTTTTTGTGTTTATATCAAGAAATGAAAGCTCAGGTAGTTGAACTAATTGATGGTGCAGGCAGGCGAGACATACTTTTTTTGTCTAGGAATATTGATAGGGGGAAGGTTGGGCCCAAAAAACTAGTTTAACCCTGCCACATATTTTGACAAAGCTTTTGTTTGTACTTGTCTTTTTGATGTTTTCTGTTCCTTGTTTAAGAAGGGAATCTATCTGTGACTATTTCAGGACGAGATTTTAATTATCAAAGTGGCTACGATTACCTGGATTTACCTGGAAAAGTAACAATAAGAAAAAAAATTATTGTTACCTGACGCCGGAAGTCAAAGTAAAATATTAACCGGTCCAGGGACGCGGACCTGTTTTTAAGAAAGTAACAATAAGAATTTGTCTTATTGTTACCGATAGTTATTGTTACCTGAAAATGTGTTAACTATAACAACGATTTAAAAAAAATATTTATTATACACATGATATAGTGACATGAAAACAATTATAAAATTTGAATTAGAATGATCTTGAATGGAAGTAATTTCATTTTTGGCTGAATTTCCTACTCATCCAGTAAGTTGCTTTAGGTTTTTTTTAAAATTCGATATGTGAATTGAATTCTATTCACCACCGGCATCTCAGAAGCCATTTCGATATGTTGTGAGCTTGAGATTTTTTTGTAACCTAGGACCGAAGGCAAAACTAACCAAATGTACTTTTAACTTGGGGTTGTATTATAGAAAAGACGGTGTTTCATTATATGTATTTTCATGATCACAATAAAGGTCACCGATGGTTTTATTAGGTAAAATAAGGGTAAAATAAATTAATTTCTATTTCAAGTTTTCAATTACAAAAACATGATATAAAACGAAATATACATTTTGTTAATATTATTCTTAAATACAACAGTAAAATTCAAATTCATAAAATCAGGTAATAATAACGCCAAGTAACAATAAGAAAAATACTTATTGTTACTTCGTTAAAACAGGTCCGCGTCCGTTATACGGTTTTCTGTTAGTCCATCCTTCCGGTGTCAGGTAACAATATTTGTTTTCTTATTGTTACTTTTCCAGGTAACTGTATCCAGTGCCTTTAATTATATGCATTTTATTTACTGTATGGTACTCTGTTTAATTTGAAGTAGGTTCAAAATACTTCACCATTATATTAGGTATGCAGTTACATTATAATCACAACAGTTTAAGAGCCATAATGCATGAGTATTTGCCAGACCTCATGTAGTCACTTCAATCATTGACATTTTTGTTCCCTGCCGCAACGTGTAGCGACACATAGAAATGCTGTGCGTCCTCCCGTGCGTGCATGCATGCATGCATCCGTCCGTACGTCACACTTTTTTCTTAACAGATTTCTCTGCTACTTTTAGTCCTAGGCTTTTGATATTTGGTATGCAGCTTCAGGTAGGGGTCAAATATGGTGGGATACGTTTTCAGGTCTGTTGCTTACCTAATTCCTGTTTTACGAGCCAACTTAGATTTTTTTAGGGGTCAAAAATGGAATTTGTTTCGTAACGGATTTCTCAGTTAGTATTAATCCTAGGCTTTTGATACTTGGTATGCAGCTTCAGGTAGGGGTCTCATATGGTGGGACGCGTTTTCAGGTCTGTGGCTTACTTACTTCCTGTTTTACGAGCCGACTTAGAATTTTTTATGCTCAGCGGGGACTCAGGAATTCCGTTCTTGCCAACTTCATTGAAATATAGTGTCCAGCTGTTCCAGGCTAGACTATTTCTGTGTTTAGAGTTTATTACATACAAAAGCACAACAAAAAGTAAAGTATTTAGATCAACTTTCAGGGACATGAGATAAACATTCGTTAACATTGCATTTCAACATAAATAAAAAATACACAACAACTTGCTGTACATATTTCAACAAAGCTTTGCTTATGACTTAGATACTTTGTCCCTATGGTTGCGGTCAGGGTTTCCGCATTATAGCCTCACGACCGAGGCATTCATTACGTACATTGTATGACTGGACCGCCCAATTCAACCACCTGGGGCTAACATCCAAGTCGCTTTGTGGGCAAATAGCCCGACCCGATGTCAGGTTTCTGAACGCTCTTTAGTGGACTTTTACCAATAAGCTTATCGCTGCTGTGGGCCTATTCGCCACCCATCCCGCACGGGTTCACAACATGAAGAAGACCTTTAAACAAGGTGAACAGAAGGACAACAAATGCCAAGTACTGATGCATTAACTCGCAGGACCCGGTCAGGTGAGCTAAAATAGTATAAAAGAAACAAAACAATTGATTACGCAATATCTATTGAAACAATTGTGATTTTTGTTATGGGTAAGTTATATTTCTTTTCACTCGATGTCAGTTTTACTTAAAACAAATAATGACTATTAGAACTCTTGTGTGCTTCAATCATGACATTTATTAGAAAAAAAAATGAACACTGAATTCCAAAGAAAATAGAAATGAAAGATTCAAAAATAAATTATTAATAGCTTGTAAAAATATCTTCATACGTTTTAAACTTGCCTTATATCAATTTTCATACATCATATGTGAAGAGATGGTTTCTTTTACTGCAAATGCTTATTTCACCAATTTACGATTTGTAGTTGTATGCATCGTATTTTACAATCTTGGTAAGTCTTGTATTCGTGTAAACAATACCACTCAACTGAACTTGGTTGGACGTCAGGTTCGAATTTATTGCCGGTGAGTTTTTAAATGTGCTTCATCCTAAAAGCTCTATTGCAGCCGAGTGAATGTTCGTCTCACTGGTATTACTATCGTGATTAAAAAAAAAGCTTGATCCATTGTTAAGTACATCCTGTATGGAAACGCACTTCAAGCTTGCGACTCTAAAATCGCTATATCCACGCATGCTGAGAGAAAGTCCTTGTGTCTTCATAAAGAAAACTACACGCAAATCCATTTTATATCAAGAAATCTTTAAATAATTCTTTGGTTGTTTGCTTGTTTTTTAGAATTAAACATTTAATTCATTTTCTTTTAATAAAAGAATACATGTCACTTTTTATACTGTAGATGACTTAGAAATGTTGATGACTTGATGCTTACTTTTATACTTGCATTAGCTTTTTAACTAAATCAGTGTCATTTTTAAACATTATATCGGTTTTGTGTACATGTAACGACACTCCAACAAATCATTAATTGTTTGAAGTGTTGTGTCGGATTTAAAATCGATATGTTTGATTTTTTACATCAGTAGATTGATGATTCTCAGCTTTCTGTCAGTAACAGCGAGTGTTCTATGGAGAGTTCCTCTACCGTCCGTTCGTTTGTTCTTGTTGTCTTTTGCCTAAGGTTCTCTCTAGTGGAATTGAATTGTGATCGAGTTGATTTTATTGCAAATTGTGTGTTTGATGTTTGTGCTTCGTCTGGGAATATTGATAGGGGTAAGTTTGGGTCAAAAACTATTTTAACCCCACCACTCTTTTTTGGGATTTGTCTTTTTGATGTTTTCTTTTCCTTTTTTATGAATTAAGGGGTCTATCTGTTACTATTTCAAGAAGATCATGGACCAATTGCAGAACCGCGAGTAGCGCCTACTGGCCTCGTTGGAGGCTGTTGGCGTTTTTTTCATTGTAGTTAATTCGTAATTCGTAGTTTTTCTAAATTGTTGCTTGTTATGCGAGCTGTGTCGCATACACTTATTCCACATCTCTTTATTTTTTTTTAGAATTTGGGGATTATTTTTCTTCTGCTGTTCTTGGTACAAACAGACAACTACCTTTAAGAAAGACTTACTTAATTAAGTGGATATTCTTAAATACAATCTAATTAAATGATATTTCATTTAAAAGATTACAATCACGAAAAACGTCTCCTGGGTCCTTCTTATAAATGATTTTTTTCTAATTATTTGTGGTTTGATGCGCAAAATAATTTTCAGTACTCGAATAACACTATCACAATATAATCAACATAAATTATTCAGACATCAATTGATTCTTCGTCTCTAACAAGTCAACATTGAAATTAACCTGAGAAAAAAATAGATATATCGTCATCGAGAACACAAATTGTATAAATTCACGAAAGAAGCAAAGAGGCACCAATGGGGCATTCTAGTGTCTAAAGTCCAAAAAGGCAACGACAAAACCGGTAAACAACAAGGAAATACAAAATATAAAAAAAAACGACAACACGAACCCGTATAAAAAAAAGTCCATTTGAGTTCTATAAATCAACGAAAATTCTTTAAATTTTTTTTGTCTCTCAAATAAAATTTATTTTTTTAAACACAAATAAACTTTTTATTAGTATACGAACTCTGATAACAAAAACTAAGATGTTATCTTCTAAAACAAAAAAGTTTTCCATATGGTCGAATGCTAAATATTTCACTAATTTTAATAATACCTTAAATGGTGTGTTTATCTGACGGAACAGCCAGGTGTTGGGCCCACCTGAACATAATTGAAAGGACTAACAATAGGAGATTAGATGACCAATTAGCTCCACAAAGGATTTTTAAAGGTATACGGAGCAAATGCTGTTCCTGGTCACAAGGTTGTACTCCCATGGATTTCTATGAATTTTTTGTCCATTTTTACTATTAAGGTCTATGGAAACTTTTTTTATTAATAATGCAAAAAATTTGAATTTTTTTGCCTGAGTTCGTATGCCATTAAAAAGTCATGACATACTAAAATAGTTAAAATATTATGCAAGACGTAAATTTACAAGCCATTTTTCGTTGATTTATAAAACTCAAACGGACTTATAACAAGAATGAACCCGGGTGCTCGATAATCATATGCTTTTCGCTCATTAGTTAATAACGTTTTACTACAAAGGATTAAATAGCAACCTGTATAACCTGTATAAAAATATTTACTTCTTCACAGTGCTTGCAATGTTTGCAATATCACCAGAAAAAAAGACAGAAATACAAAAAGGTCTTTCAAATTGCAGACAACAGCACATTTACAAAGTCCTTGCGTTTGTTCATGAAACTTCCGTGTGTTATCTTCAGTTGCAATCGGCCAACTAATTTACTTCTATAAGATTATTATGTAATGTTTATAGCCACTAAAGGAAGATTAAGTTCATTCTGGATTGCCCATACCCGTAGCCAGAAATTTTTGAGGGGGGTTCGATTTTTAAAATATTCTTCTTTTTAATAGTGCTTAACCAAATTTCAGCTTGTTTTTACCTATATTTTATATTTTTTTTCGTCCAGGGGGGGGGGGGGGGGGTCGTCCGAACCCCTCGAACCCCCCCCCCCCCTTGGCTACGGGTATGTTGCCGTTGTGCCTCCATGTGATTTCTTACAAACGCAATGAAAGATGGAGGTTCGGCGCGCCATAAAACTTGGTTAAACCGATCATTTCATTTGAAGTGCTTGTAAAAGTCCGGATCATTGCGATCTTTATTTTTTTCTGTGAAGTCTTCCGTGTTTTTTTTTCTTTTCTCTTGGACACTGAGATTGATCCTCCAAGCTCGGCAATTTAGTTATTACCTTTATTCTAACTGAAGTCTTTGGTTCAATTAACTAACTAACTAACTACTTAAAAGAAACTAAACTTAACTAACTTTTAATTACTCACTTACTTACTTTCTTACTTACCAACCAACTAACCAACCAACCAACCAACCAATAAGTAACTAAACTAACTATTGCATTTGGGGTTTGTGTCTCCTACCATTTTAGACAAAAGGTAAAAATGTTTGGTTTTATTCCAGTTGGCAGGTTTTTCCATTGCAAACCTAATTGAATTCTTTTGTACTCGTGATAGCTAATCATAGCTTATATTATTAGTTTTAGCATCATCTTTGGGAAGTCAACAATACATCAAACATGGTTCCACTGTTGAACTTCAATGCGCAGTACCAGATACTAGTAATGCCTTTAACTTGACCTCCTTGGTTGGACCAAACGGGACCTATTATGTTATAGGTGGAGAGATCAATGCCGACCTTCCTAGTACCATATACAGTAGGTTAGGGATACAGAAGGATAATAGTGGTTATAAACTGCACCTGGAGGACTTCAAGCGGGAGGATCAAGGAGTTTATAAGTGTCAACGGTACCCTGGAGAAGAAACAAATGACACATTTTCGTTATACCTATTAGGTAAGGCAATGAGTGGATTGCTTCAGCAAAATGAATTGTCTGACGACATGTGACTAAACCATACTGCTAAGGCCCATCTTTAAGCTACCTTGTGTAATATAAACTGCATGTTCGCTAATTTGTTGGTCTTGTATGTCTGCTGATAACCCTCATGCTGGTCTTAGTTTTAAGACTGGCATTTCTTTTTATTGCTTTGCTTTCTTATTCCGATCAGAATAAAAAGATAAGATCATGCTACAATACTTAGATCGAAAAATAAATACACAAAAAATTAATTTTGGATTCTTTACTATAGTAATGTCATAGACGGGACCGGGGGGGGGGGGGGGGGGGGGTCCAGACAGCTAATCGTATTAACACTTAGATTAATAATTCAAAATATTTTTTTAATTTGTTTTATTCCAGAGCCTCCAACTGCTATAATTATCAACCAGAACATTAACACAGAGAGAATCAATGGAATCGAGGGAAGAGACTTGGATCTGAATTGTACGGCTGTCGAGGGCCAACCGGAACCAGAGGTCTGGTGGTTCCATCAGAATGAAATTCTGACACGAGACATGGGCACTGCTCTGTATACATTACCCCGGATATCTAGGGACAAGGATCTTACTATGATATCATGTCTAGCAAAGAACGAAGCTCTAGATAAACCAATGGTTAGAGATATGCAAATTGTACTTGCGTGTACGTATCAAATTTAACAGTGCTGTACCCATCTCAGGATTGTAGAATAAAAATACAACAAAGGTGAAAGCACGAACGCCTTGTGCTGTTTGTCCATTCAAAACTCACCTGAGGTGTTCCATCAAAAATATTGAAAATGCCAAACACTATATGAATAGGAAGAGCATAGACCAATAAACCAAAATGGAACCAAAGTAATACTTAAATAAGATCAAACCTATGCGTCGGGTGGGGAGAAGCTCAGAGTTTAGAAATTAACACGAATAAGTTGTGTTCTTAAACACATGGACCCTTTCTGTCAAGTGTACATACGAATGATTCCTTTTTCATATATTTGTAGGGTCAAATTTATTCTATTTTTCCATTTAAAAAAATCCTTATGCTTATCTTATCTTATAAAAGAGCAACAACAACAACAACAACAGCAAGAGCAACAACAAAACAATTGATTTATTAGTTAACAGGGATGTGTGCAAACTATCATGACAACAAAAAACCAACAACTACAAACAAACAATACTAGTAACAAAAAATAAAAGAAGAAAAAAAAAACTAAGCAAAATCAAATGATATATATATAAAACATAGGACTAAACAATTAGCTAGTAAGTAATTGATTTTCTCCCAAGTAGCATAACTTTGGATTAAGTAGAAGACATTGGGACACCGGAAAAGGAGGGATGGGTTGGATCGTGCAAATTAGCATACTTCTAGGGATTCTACGGGTCCTTATAATCAATTAACCCTTCAGCAAGGGTTTTTTTTTTGTGCAAGAAACGTGACATGCAAGATGCATACATGTCTGCCCCATTCAACAACCTGGTCGAGGCACACATCCCAGTCGCTCTGAGTATCAATCTGCTTGACCTGACATCAGGTTCTAGGATCTCTTAAATGGGCTTTAATTGACAAACTTAGGTCATTTTTGCGATGCTGCTGTTTCACCAATCGGCACCCGCATGGTTTCAGAACTAACATAATCACAAAAAACGGCGCTCATTTACTAGTCTTGCGTTAATTCACTTTTGTTTTTCTTGTAAACTTTTAGTGCGACCTTCTAGACCATCATTTGATCGCCAGAAAATTGTATCAGAGGTTGGATTGCCGTTAAAAGTGACATGTTATACAAGTGGAGGCCGACCATCACCTGTTCTGAAGTGGACACTGGCTGGTAGTGACGTTACAGGGTACTCCAAAATTGCTGTAATAGGGGATCTTAATTCAGCAACAGACACATTCACAGTGACGTCGACTCTTGAGATGAAAGTGAACCAATCATATGATGGGGCTACTGTCACCTGCTCTGTGACCCATGACGTCACTTTCACATACTACCAGACGTCACAGGAAATAATAGTTAAATGTACGTTGCTATTAAACAAGATAAAGATTTAACCATTTCAAACAATTTCTCTCAAAGTTAGGAATTCTTTTTTCCATCGGGTAAAATCATCTACATATGAGTAGTTTTCAATGCAGATGGGAGTTTAACCGATCACAGAGTCAGCTTCCATTGTTGCAGATTGCAATAGATGGATTAAGCTTGAGTTTATTTATCTATTAAGGGTCATTAATCCCCCCCCCCGCAATAACAAAAAAAAATCGAATACTACATGTATGTGATATAAGAAAGAACAAAATGCCAAAAACAAAATGACATTGTATGTATAACGCAGAAGTGAGAAAGAAAGTGATATATACATGTGGTGAAATCTGGGAAAGAAGTTCCATTTCCTTATGTTTAGCCCAATATACAGCGACGATACAATAAAGCACTCCGATAAAAACATCTGTATCCAACATGTTGTGCTTTTAATGCCTTTATCACTCTGAGTTTCATCAGGCAATTTAGTCAAAACATACCGGTAATGTCGCCATCCAATCTTAAGGCAGCAACCATTTGAATTTTTTTTGGGGGGTTGGGGTATGGAATTTTTTATAAAAAATATTTTGTTTTCAATTTTTTTGGAGAAAAAAAATTGTCCTTGACCCAGAAAGAAAAAAAATAAATTGTTTTGGTGAGCCTAAACAAAATTGCGAATAAAAAATGTTTTCGTTGTCGTTCAAAAAAAATTCTCGTCTTCGAAAAATTTTGAAAATTTTTTTTTCGAGGGGCTAAAATCCATACCCTCCCCGAATTTCAAATGGTTGCTGTCTTAGACTGGTTTACAAACAGACATATATCAAACAAACTTTAAATGCACTTTTTTTTTATATCTAGTTCCTCCAGCAGTCAACCTTGAGCCTAACATTACTACAAGTGTAGCATTTGGCAATATTACACTTGAGTGCAAGGCTTCAGGTGGAAACCCAGCTTCCTACAGCTACAGATGGACACATTACTCATTTTATAACGAAAAGATCCGAGAATTGGCGGGAGATGACAGTGGTATACTACGTCTGCCTTTCGTTGGCTGGGCGTTGCATTTATCATACATCGACAGTGGAATATATCTCTGTTCAGTAACCAACGGTATCAAGGATGAAAAAGGACAAATGTATCAAAATGCTACTGCTTCAGTTCATGTTGAAAGTGAGTGTTATTTTTCTCAAATTGTAGTAAGTTCCCGCAATAAAACAACACTTGCCAAATTGTAATTGGCTTGATACTTGGTTTATAAAATTAGATCAAGCGTATATGCCATGCGTGTTTCTACTTTTGAAGACAAACAGTTATTTGAAATGTTTAAGCTTTTGAAAAATTGATATGCATAATTTTAGAAAATTAAAGTTGTTCATGTTGCTGGTTGCAATGAACTCGATTACTAGAAGGAAACCAGCTACAATATTCCAGTCTGAATAATGCTATCACAGCTTACAACTCATTTAATCCAATAAGGAAAATATCTTCATAGATGTAAAATTGAAATTGGTTATACATCCATATGGTATTTTTGTAGCCTATCCTATATTCGTGGACGACTCCAATGATAACTCCATTCAATATGGTCAACTCGGACAGACAGTGACGCTTAGTCGATCAGTTCATTGTTTACCAAACATAAACACGACCAAATGGTACATCCTTGTAGAAGAGACCATGCTCGTCACGAGTCACAAACAACGAAGGAGGAAACGATATCAAAAACAGATCTTTCGCAGTATGAAACATGAGCTAACCGAAGGTGAAAGACATACCATGTCAGTTCGGGTTACAACATTTGCTGTACCTGATCTTAACTTTACCATTGATGTATACGAGTTGGCATTAACCATACATGATGTTAGGTTGGAAGATTTTGCAAGTTACACTGTGAAGATTGGAAATAAGTATGGATACAACCACAGAACTATTCATCTTAAACCAAGCGGTAATATATGTTATGATCACTTTTTTTTTATCACAAAAAGAAACCGTTTGTATGCTATTTAACTGATTTAATTTATAGAATAATAAAATGCTTGAAATCATGTTTTGCTGAAGATAATATAAGCTGAGAAATACATTTTTGGGTCTAATTTTCCAAACACAAACGGCAGTACAAAGAACAACAAAAAAGACACACAGACGGCAGTACAAACAACAACAAAAAAAGACAAACAAACGCCAGAAAAAAGAACAACAAAAAGACAGCCAAACACGAATGGCAGTACAAACAACAACAAAAAAGACTCACAAAAGGCAGTACAAACAACACAAAGAAACGAATACAACAGACACATGTAACTAAAATATAAGTACGGTGATATTTTTCTATGTATTTCTAGCCGTTCCAGAAACACCAAATGACCTAGTCTGTCTGGTCACGACTTTTACAAGCTGTACTCTTGTATAGAAGGGTCAAGTTGATTACTTATTCCTTATTCCTTATTCGACATTCGAATATCGAATACGTAACTAGTTACTTATTCGACATTCCAATTTTGAATAAGGAATTGGTTACTTATTCGACATTCCACATTTCCATCCACGTTTTAAGATATGCCTTTGACGAAAAACGAATAAGGAACTAGTTACTTATTTGACATTCTAATTTTGAATTTCAAAACAATTCTTTCTATAATTAAATACAAATTACCTGCTATCGTTTACCACAGGCAAACTAAAGACAGTTAAAACACTCAACCATGTAGGTTTATTTTTGACAAAACGGATGAAAATAGTAGAAAAGGTAGACAACAGTCTGGGATTTTGTTCTCTTATTAATTGTCCTTTTTTATTAAAAGAATTGCACAGGTAAATTGTTGGAATGTCCTCGTTTTGCCTTTGTTTACCTTAGCTGGTAATGTCCTTATTTTCTTGTACTTTTCTGATATACAAAGTCCTCACAGTTATAGCATCCGTCCCTTTCTACCCGTACGCTAATGTGGGTATATGTTTATCGAGATGAATAATTCATCCTTACTAAAGAAAACTTTAAGGTAGTTAACGGGAAATTGAATTTTATGGTGTTTATGCCTTTTTGACAGTCATATATCTATTAGGGCAGTCTAAATACTCATTGTATAAGGCAGAGGCGGATCCAGAAATTCTAAAAGAGGGGGCCCACTGACTGGCCTAAGAGGGGGCCCGCTTTGGTCACGCTTCAATGATTTCCTATATATTCAACCAAATTTTTCCGCCAACAGGGGGGGGGGGGGGGAGCCCCCCCCCTGGATCCGCCTATGTAAGGAGTCATTATACATACTGTAAATGGGGATAATTTCGCGTGGTTTAAATTTTGCGTTTTCAGTACCAAAATGCTTTCACGAGGTTTTAATTTCGCGTTTTATTAGATGATGGAATATCAGGTCCTTCTAAATGTAATTTACGCTAGGGGATATTTTCGCAAAATTAGCAAAAATAAACCCCTCGTGAAAATTTCCCTTTTTACAGTACTAGTATTTAAGTAAAGCGGCCGGGTTAACCCTAGGCAACCACAAAAAGGTAACTTTATATAAAGAACTAAATTGCATATAGGCTTTAATCAAAAAGTATTTCGCGCAATATCCAAAATTCTCTTCCTTTACTGGCTTTATCTATTCAGACTAAAAAGCTTCTTGTTCCTTTGTTTTTGTTTGATTTAAGGGACTGACAATTGGACTTGAATGGGGGGCCTTGGTTTTTCCTAAAGATATATAGAAAATAATTTTTTGATGAAAAAATATTTTGGCAGCCGAAGAAAGATTTCTACTATTAAAACAATGCAAATAATGTTACAAATATTCTGTCGCGACGCCTTAAAAAAACCAAAAAAAAACCAAGGTCCTCCCCTCCTCAAGTTACATACAAACAAGCAATGTTGTTTTTGCGGATCTGAAAATGCTTCTATACACACTGCCAAGTACAAAAATAAAATCAGTTCAGTCTATTAAAGCCAACCCTATTTGTACATATTTTGTATACGTATATTCCGTGATCATGTTAGAGCAAAATATTACTTTAAATGTGTTTAAAGACTATGCAGTTTGGCATATTTTTGTTGTACCCGGTACTGTTTCAAAGTTCTATATATTCATATAGCATTGGCCTTTTCAATCTTTTGGGTAAAGCGCCTCCGATGAGTATTGAATAGACAAAACCACCGTTAAGCGTAGCAAAATTTATTGCCTTGAACTCTGTTGTAATTTTGATTACAAACTATCAGCCTCCCTCCACCTTAAAGAGTATAAAAAAACTGTTTATTGATGAAAATACTTTTTCACAACTTTTATATATCATTCATGTCTAAAATTGATGTTTCACGTACTTATCAGGTTTAAATGTAATTTGTTTGATGAGTTATATCGTTTACATCAGAAAGTTTTAGTGTTACAAAAGGTGCGAAAAAAATGAAAATACTGTAACTAAATGAGCATGTACTCCAGTCGTGCCAGTGTAATCTAGTTTAATGCAAAAAAACTTTCTGATGAAAACAATTTTAAGCCCAATATAAAAACAAAAATAAGTTACAAATAAGAAATGAAAGTACGATATTAAAAGGGAGGTAATTTTAGCGACATCTGAAAAAGAAGCTTGACCCTTGATCAAATAACCTTTGACCAAATACTTCCGGTTCGGCATCCTCAAAATTTTATAAAAAAAAAGAATCATTAATAATCAAAATAATTTTGGAACCATGATCTTTCGAAATAAATTAGATGAATGAAATAATTTTGTTCAAACGACAGTTCAGCATGATCAGATGAATTAAAAGTCCATATATTTTTAATATTGATAGCTTTTTCTTAAGGATTTTATTTTGCGTAAACTTTCGCACCTATGGTACTATGTGTACCCTGCAGAAAAATTTCTACGGATTGTCTGGCTATGGGACCCAGCTAGAATAAAAGTGGGGTCCCTGGGGTCCAAAACCTATATGGTCCTTATTTGCCTAAACTTCCGGTTGTCAAGATATTCAGGTCCCAAAAAGATGTAAAATAGCGCCTATGGTACCCCCTGCAGAAAAATTTCTACGGATTGTCTGGCTATGGGACCCGGCTAGAATAAAAGTGGGGTCCCTGGGGTCCAAAACCTATATGGTCCTTATTTGCCTAAACTTCCGGTTGTCAAGATATTCAGGTCCAAAAAAGATGTAAAATAGCGCCTATGGTACCCCCTGCAGAAAAATTTCTACGGATTGTCTGGCTATGGGACCCGGCTAGAATAAAAGTGGGGTCCCTGGGGTCCAAAACCTATATGGTCCTTATTTGCCTAAACTTCCGGTTGTCAAGATATTCAGGTCCAAAAAAGATGTAAAATAGCGCCTATGGTACCCCCTGCAGAAAAATTTCTACGGATTGTCTGGCTATGGGACCCAGCTAGAATAAAAGTGGGGTCCCTGGGGTCCAAAACCTATATGGTCCTTATTTGCCTAAACTTCCGGTTGTCAAGATATTCAGGTCCCAAAAAGATGTAAAATAGCGCCTATGGTACCCCCTGCAGAAAAATTTCTACGGATTGTCTGGCTATGGGACCCGGCTAGAATAAAAGTGGGGTCCCTGGGGTCCAAAACCTATATGGTCCTTATTTGCCTAAACTTCCGGTTGTCAAGATATTCAGGTCCAAAAAAGATGTAAAATAGCGCCTATGGTACCCCCTGCAGAAAAATTTCTACGGATTGTCTGGCTATGGGACCCGGCTAGAATAAAAGTGGGGTCCCTGGGGTCCAAAACCTATATGGTCCTTATTTGCCTAAACTTCCGGTTGTCAAGATATTCAGGTCCAAAAAAGATGTAAAATAGCGCCTATGGTACCCCCTGCAGAAAAATTTCTACGGATTGTCTGGCTATGGGACCCAGCTAGAATAAAAGTGGGGTCCCTGGGGTCCAAAACCTATATGGTCCTTATTTGCCTAAACTTCCGGTTGTCAAGATATTCAGGTCCCAAAAAGATGTAAAATAGCGCCTATGGTACCCCCTGCAGAAAAATTTCTACGGATTGTCTGGCTATGGGACCCGGCTAGAATAAAAGTGGGGTCCCTGGGGTCCAAAACCTATATGGTCCTTATTTGCCTAAACTTCCGGTTGTCAAGATATTCAGGTCCAAAAAAGATGTAAAATAGCGCCTATGGTACCCCCTGCAGAAAAATTTCTACGGATTGTCTGGCTATGGGACCCGGCTAGAATAAAAGTGGGGTCCCTGGGGTCCAAAACCTATATGGTCCTTATTTGCCTAAACTTCCGGTTGTCAAGATATTCAGGTCCAAAAAAGATGTAAAATAGCGCCTATGGTACCCCCTGCAGAAAAATTTCTACGGATTGTCTGGCTATGGGACCCAGCTAGAATAAAAGTGGGGTCCCTGGGGTCCAAAACCTATATGGTCCTTATTTGCCTAAACTTCCGGTTGTCAAGATATTCAGGTCCCAAAAAGATGTAAAATAGCGCCTATGGTACCCCCTGCAGAAAAATTTCTACGGATTGTCTGGCTATGGGACCCGGCTAGAATAAAAGTGGGGTCCCTGGGGTCCAAAACCTATATGGTCCTTATTTGCCTAAACTTCCGGTTGTCAAGATATTCAGGTCCAAAAAAGATGTAAAATAGCGCCTATGGTACCCCCTGCAGAAAAATTTCTACGGATTGTCTGGCTATGGGACCCGGCTAGAATAAAAGTGGGGTCCCTGGGGTCCAAAACCTATATGGTCCTTATTTGCCTAAACTTCCGGTTGTCAAGATATTCAGGTCCAAAAAAGATGTAAAATAGCGCCTATGGTACCCCCTGCAGAAAAATTTCTACGGATTGTCTGGCTATGGGACCCAGCTAGAATAAAAGTGGGGTCCCTGGGGTCCAAAACCTATATGGTCCTTATTTGCCTAAACTTCCGGTTGTCAAGATATTCAGGTCCCAAAAAGATGTAAAATAGCGCCTATGGTACCCCCTGCAGAAAAATTTCTACGGATTGTCTGGCTATGGGACCCGGCTAGAATAAAAGTGGGGTCCCTGGGGTCCAAAACCTATATGGTCCTTATTTGCCTAAACTTCCGGTTGTCAAGATATTCAGGTCCAAAAAAGATGTAAAATAGCGCCTATGGTACCCCCTGCAGAAAAATTTCTACGGATTGTCTGGCTATGGGACCCGGCTAGAATAAAAGTGGGGTCCCTGGGGTCCAAAACCTATATGGTCCTTATTTGCCTAAACTTCCGGTTGTCAAGATATTCAGGTCCAAAAAAGATGTAAAATAGCGCCTATGGTACCCCCTGCAGAAAAATTTCTACGGATTGTCTGGCTATGGGACCCAGCTAGAATAAAAGTGGGGTCCCTGGGGTCCAAAACCTATATGGTCCTTATTTGCCTAAACTTCCGGTTGTCAAGATATTCAGGTCCCAAAAAGATGTAAAATAGCGCCTATGGTACCCCCTGCAGAAAAATTTCTACGGATTGTCTGGCTATGGGACCCGGCTAGAATAAAAGTGGGGTCCCTGGGGTCCAAAACCTATATGGTCCTTATTTGCCTAAACTTCCGGTTGTCAAGATATTCAGGTCCAAAAAAGATGTAAAATAGCGCCTATGGTACCCCCTGCAGAAAAATTTCTACGGATTGTCTGGCTATGGGACCCGGCTAGAATAAAAGTGGGGTCCCTGGGGTCCAAAACCTATATGGTCCTTATTTGCCTAAACTTCCGGTTGTCAAGATATTCAGGTCCAAAAAAGATGTAAAATAGCGCCTATGGTACCCCCTGCAGAAAAATTTCTACGGATTGTCTGGCTATGGGACCCAGCTAGAATAAAAGTGGGGTCCCTGGGGTCCAAAACCTATATGGTCCTTATTTGCCTAAACTTCCGGTTGTCAAGATATTCAGGTCCCAAAAAGATGTAAAATAGCGCCTATGGTACCCCCTGCAGAAAAATTTCTACGGATTGTCTGGCTATGGGACCCGGCTAGAATAAAAGTGGGGTCCCTGGGGTCCAAAACCTATATGGTCCTTATTTGCCTAAACTTCCGGTTGTCAAGATATTCAGGTCCAAAAAAGATGTAAAATAGCGCCTATGGTACCCCCTGCAGAAAAATTTCTACGGATTGTCTGGCTATGGGACCCGGCTAGAATAAAAGTGGGGTCCCTGGGGTCCAAAACCTATATGGTCCTTATTTGCCTAAACTTCCGGTTGTCAAGATATTCAGGTCCAAAAAAGATGTAAAATAGCGCCTATGGTACCCCCTGCAGAAAAATTTCTACGGATTGTCTGGCTATGGGACCCAGCTAGAATAAAAGTGGGGTCCCTGGGGTCCAAAACCTATATGGTCCTTATTTGCCTAAACTTCCGGTTGTCAAGATATTCAGGTCCCAAAAAGATGTAAAATAGCGCCTATGGTACCCCCTGCAGAAAAATTTCTACGGATTGTCTGGCTATGGGACCCGGCTAGAATAAAAGTGGGGTCCCTGGGGTCCAAAACCTATATGGTCCTTATTTGCCTAAACTTCCGGTTGTCAAGATATTCAGGTCCAAAAAAGATGTAAAATAGCGCCTATGGTACCCCCTGCAGAAAAATTTCTACGGATTGTCTGGCTATGGGACCCGGCTAGAATAAAAGTGGGGTCCCTGGGGTCCAAAACCTATATGGTCCTTATTTGCCTAAACTTCCGGTTGTCAAGATATTCAGGTCCAAAAAAGATGTAAAATAGCGCCTATGGTACCCCCTGCAGAAAAATTTCTACGGATTGTCTGGCTATGGGACCCAGCTAGAATAAAAGTGGGGTCCCTGGGGTCCAAAACCTATATGGTCCTTATTTGCCTAAACTTCCGGTTGTCAAGATATTCAGGTCCCAAAAAGATGTAAAATAGCGCCTATGGTACCCCCTGCAGAAAAATTTCTACGGATTGTCTGGCTATGGGACCCGGCTAGAATAAAAGTGGGGTCCCTGGGGTCCAAAACCTATATGGTCCTTATTTGCCTAAACTTCCGGTTGTCAAGATATTCAGGTCCAAAAAAGATGTAAAATAGCGCCTATGGTACCCCCTGCAGAAAAATTTCTACGGATTGTCTGGCTATGGGACCCGGCTAGAATAAAAGTGGGGTCCCTGGGGTCCAAAACCTATATGGTCCTTATTTGCCTAAACTTCCGGTTGTCAAGATATTCAGGTCCAAAAAAGATGTAAAATAGCGCCTATGGTACCCCCTGCAGAAAAATTTCTACGGATTGTCTGGCTATGGGACCCAGCTAGAATAAAAGTGGGGTCCCTGGGGTCCAAAACCTATATGGTCCTTATTTGCCTAAACTTCCGGTTGTCAAGATATTCAGGTCCCAAAAAGATGTAAAATAGCGCCTATGGTACCCCCTGCAGAAAAATTTCTACGGATTGTCTGGCTATGGGACCCGGCTAGAATAAAAGTGGGGTCCCTGGGGTCCAAAACCTATATGGTCCTTATTTGCCTAAACTTCCGGTTGTCAAGATATTCAGGTCCAAAAAAGATGTAAAATAGCGCCTATGGTACCCCCTGCAGAAAAATTTCTACGGATTGTCTGGCTATGGGACCCGGCTAGAATAAAAGTGGGGTCCCTGGGGTCCAAAACCTATATGGTCCTTATTTGCCTAAACTTCCGGTTGTCAAGATATTCAGGTCCAAAAAAGATGTAAAATAGCGCCTATGGTACCCCCTGCAGAAAAATTTCTACGGATTGTCTGGCTATGGGACCCAGCTAGAATAAAAGTGGGGTCCCTGGGGTCCAAAACCTATATGGTCCTTATTTGCCTAAACTTCCGGTTGTCAAGATATTCAGGTCCCAAAAAGATGTAAAATAGCGCCTATGGTACCCCCTGCAGAAAAATTTCTACGGATTGTCTGGCTATGGGACCCGGCTAGAATAAAAGTGGGGTCCCTGGGGTCCAAAACCTATATGGTCCTTATTTGCCTAAACTTCCGGTTGTCAAGATATTCAGGTCCAAAAAAGATGTAAAATAGCGCCTATGGTACCCCCTGCAGAAAAATTTCTACGGATTGTCTGGCTATGGGACCCGGCTAGAATAAAAGTGGGGTCCCTGGGGTCCAAAACCTATATGGTCCTTATTTGCCTAAACTTCCGGTTGTCAAGATATTCAGGTCCAAAAAAGATGTAAAATAGCGCCTATGGTACCCCCTGCAGAAAAATTTCTACGGATTGTCTGGCTATGGGACCCAGCTAGAATAAAAGTGGGGTCCCTGGGGTCCAAAACCTATATGGTCCTTATTTGCCTAAACTTCCGGTTGTCAAGATATTCAGGTCCCAAAAAGATGTAAAATAGCGCCTATGGTACCCCCTGCAGAAAAATTTCTACGGATTGTCTGGCTATGGGACCCGGCTAGAATAAAAGTGGGGTCCCTGGGGTCCAAAACCTATATGGTCCTTATTTGCCTAAACTTCCGGTTGTCAAGATATTCAGGTCCAAAAAAGATGTAAAATAGCGCCTATGGTACCCCCTGCAGAAAAATTTCTACGGATTGTCTGGCTATGGGACCCGGCTAGAATAAAAGTGGGGTCCCTGGGGTCCAAAACCTATATGGTCCTTATTTGCCTAAACTTCCGGTTGTCAAGATATTCAGGTCCAAAAAAGATGTAAAATAGCGCCTATGGTACCCCCTGCAGAAAAATTTCTACGGATTGTCTGGCTATGGGACCCAGCTAGAATAAAAGTGGGGTCCCTGGGGTCCAAAACCTATATGGTCCTTATTTGCCTAAACTTCCGGTTGTCAAGATATTCAGGTCCCAAAAAGATGTAAAATAGCGCCTATGGTACCCCCTGCAGAAAAATTTCTACGGATTGTCTGGCTATGGGACCCGGCTAGAATAAAAGTGGGGTCCCTGGGGTCCAAAACCTATATGGTCCTTATTTGCCTAAACTTCCGGTTGTCAAGATATTCAGGTCCAAAAAAGATGTAAAATAGCGCCTATGGTACCCCCTGCAGAAAAATTTCTACGGATTGTCTGGCTATGGGACCCGGCTAGAATAAAAGTGGGGTCCCTGGGGTCCAAAACCTATATGGTCCTTATTTGCCTAAACTTCCGGTTGTCAAGATATTCAGGTCCAAAAAAGATGTAAAATAGCGCCTATGGTACCCCCTGCAGAAAAATTTCTACGGATTGTCTGGCTATGGGACCCAGCTAGAATAAAAGTGGGGTCCCTGGGGTCCAAAACCTATATGGTCCTTATTTGCCTAAACTTCCGGTTGTCAAGATATTCAGGTCCCAAAAAGATGTAAAATAGCGCCTATGGTACCCCCTGCAGAAAAATTTCTACGGATTGTCTGGCTATGGGACCCGGCTAGAATAAAAGTGGGGTCCCTGGGGTCCAAAACCTATATGGTCCTTATTTGCCTAAACTTCCGGTTGTCAAGATATTCAGGTCCAAAAAAGATGTAAAATAGCGCCTATGGTACCCCCTGCAGAAAAATTTCTACGGATTGTCTGGCTATGGGACCCGGCTAGAATAAAAGTGGGGTCCCTGGGGTCCAAAACCTATATGGTCCTTATTTGCCTAAACTTCCGGTTGTCAAGATATTCAGGTCCAAAAAAGATGTAAAATAGCGCCTATGGTACCCCCTGCAGAAAAATTTCTACGGATTGTCTGGCTATGGGACCCAGCTAGAATAAAAGTGGGGTCCCTGGGGTCCAAAACCTATATGGTCCTTATTTGCCTAAACTTCCGGTTGTCAAGATATTCAGGTCCCAAAAAGATGTAAAATAGCGCCTATGGTACCCCCTGCAGAAAAATTTCTACGGATTGTCTGGCTATGGGACCCGGCTAGAATAAAAGTGGGGTCCCTGGGGTCCAAAACCTATATGGTCCTTATTTGCCTAAACTTCCGGTTGTCAAGATATTCAGGTCCAAAAAAGATGTAAAATAGCGCCTATGGTACCCCCTGCAGAAAAATTTCTACGGATTGTCTGGCTATGGGACCCGGCTAGAATAAAAGTGGGGTCCCTGGGGTCCAAAACCTATATGGTCCTTATTTGCCTAAACTTCCGGTTGTCAAGATATTCAGGTCCAAAAAAGATGTAAAATAGCGCCTATGGTACCCCCTGCAGAAAAATTTCTACGGATTGTCTGGCTATGGGACCCAGCTAGAATAAAAGTGGGGTCCCTGGGGTCCAAAACCTATATGGTCCTTATTTGCCTAAACTTCCGGTTGTCAAGATATTCAGGTCCCAAAAAGATGTAAAATAGCGCCTATGGTACCCCCTGCAGAAAAATTTCTACGGATTGTCTGGCTATGGGACCCGGCTAGAATAAAAGTGGGGTCCCTGGGGTCCAAAACCTATATGGTCCTTATTTGCCTAAACTTCCGGTTGTCAAGATATTCAGGTCCAAAAAAGATGTAAAATAGCGCCTATGGTACCCCCCTGCAGAAAAATTTCTACGGATTGTCTGGCTATGGGACCCGGCTAGAATAAAAGTGGGGTCCCTGGGGTCCAAAACCTATATGGTCCTTATTTGCCTAAACTTCCGGTTGTCAAGATATTCAGGTCCAAAAAAGATGTAAAATAGCGCCTATGGTACCCCCTGCAGAAAAATTTCTACGGATTGTCTGGCTATGGGACCCGGCTAGAATAAAAGTGGGGTCCCTGGGGTCCAAAACCTATATGGTCCTTATTTGCCTAAACTTCCGGTTGTCAAGATATTCAGGTCCCAAAAAAGATGTAAAATAGCGCCTATGGTACCCCCTGCAGAAAAATTTCTACGGATTGTCTGGCTATGGGACCCGGCTAGAATAAAAGTGGGGTCCCTGGGGTCCAAAACCTATATGGTCCTTATTTGCCTAAACTTCCGGTTGTCAAGATATTCAGGTCCCAAAAAGATGTAAAATAGCGCCTATGGTACCCCCTGCAGAAAAATTTCTACGGATTGTCTGGCTATGGGACCCGGCTAGAATAAAAGTGGGGTCCCTGGGGTCCAAAACCTATATGGTCCTTATTTGCCTAAACTTCCGGTTGTCAAGATATTCAGGTCCCAAAAAGATGTAAAATAGCGCCTATGGTACCCCCTGCAGAAAATTTCTACGGATTGTCTGGCTATGGGACCCCAGCTAGAATAAAAGTGGGGTCCCTGGGGTCCAAAACCTATATGGTCCTTATTTGCCTAAACTTCCGGTTGTCAAGATATTCAGGTCCCAAAAAGATGTAA